>CM021106.1:67746119-68029959 GCA_007115665.2 Sequoiadendron giganteum
TGTTAGTTTTATTATTCACATCTACATTTCAAATCAAATTTTATAAATTATCATCAAAAAAAAAAAAAAATACATATCTACTTTTATTTTAAATTAATAACATAAATAAATATGCTTTTATCTTTAAACTTTTAATATTCCAAAATCATATAAATATGATAAGTGTCTAAATATCTTCATAGGTATCTCAAAACGTCAACCATTTTAGTCTACATTGCCTTTATTTATTATTTAATTTTATGTACAAACAAAAGCATTAAAAGACTAGACTTGCCTCTCATTATCACATATCCCAACAAAATCCTAAGCATTCTATTATCATATACATTAATGTAATAATCAAATCATGTAAATATAAAGTAACATTAAAAAAATCTCCTCAATAATTAAGTGTGGTAATCAAATATCATTTCTTTATTAACAATAATTGAAAAACATCCTTTATTTTATTATTATTTCATAATATCACTTTCACTCCCATTTTGGGTCCCCCATATGTATTATTATTGAGAGAAAAAATAATGTGATGTTGACATTCTAAATCTTATGCTACCTTACAATATATATAGTTAGCTTAAAAATTAACATAGTTCATGGTTGGTTGCACTTCACAACAAATTTTGGGTTAGTAAAATATATGTAAGAGGGAGAAGGTATTATTATTATTCATTAATTTATTCTTCACTTGTCAAATCCCATGTGAATTGCACTTTGTCACCTACTTTCAGAGCAATTATTAATATTCCATTTAGACTATCATTTTATAATGGATAAATATGTTTCTCTAAGTTTATATCTCTTTTACTAAAACAAAGAATACCCTTTCATTTCAAAAGAATCTTAGATGATAAGATGGAATATATATATATTATATATATCCATCATGTCTTTATATTTTGTATATATCCCTTTGTAGGTATGATGTTCAAATGTTTTTACATTTGGGGACAAGTTAAAAAAAGTCTCGTTTCAATTTGATTATGTTTGAGAAAATGTCTATTTTAAAATTGATTTTGTTTTTTCATCTTGTAAGTAAAATGACTTAATTGGGTACACCTTAATAATTAAAATATTATTTTTAGATTTAAAATTTATTATTGTAATAGTATGATATTATTAGCTGTAATTTTAAAGTTTTTAGTGTAGATTATTATAATAATTGAATAAAATACATTCATTAGATTTAACAAAAAATAAGATCAAATCATGTGATATTACATGGATACATTAATAAAATATGATATAACGTACAATTATAAATTCAACTTTAAAAAAAAAAATCTTTTATTACACTTCAACAAAAGTATGCTAATATGACATCATATTTGATAATATTGGACTTGAAACCTTAGATTTGAAGTAAATTTATAAAATTTGAGGCATTTGATGAGGTATGAAATTAAGGTACACAACAAACAAATTATTTCCCCATCTAATTTATAAAAAAAAATGATATACTTATGTTATTTTGATTGTCAATAGAGTGAAATATTTTTTTATTAAAATGATATATATCTAATGTATGATCTATTATTATTTTTTGAGCTAGATATTAAGTGCATAAATTATCACTCTATTTTAGTTTAGGATATTCATTCTACTAGATTTATCTAAAACATGATCTCGATTCTTTATAACATCAAGTTTATATATTAACACATCAAAAATGATTTGACAAAGTAAAAAAATTGAATCGACAAATAAATAAGAATTATATACAAAGCCACTAAGTGTTTGTCAATTAGAGGTCTATGGTGTGAACCCTACATCTTCAAGGATCTTCGTTGTTGCAACTAAATTTCATAGGAAATAACATATTTATAATAGCTAATAACCAAAATAAAAAACCTAATTAATTAATGTGTTCATATATAGAACAATGAAGATATAGCTGAGGGCTAGTAGTTTAATTGGTTGAGCACAACTAGTGGGTGTGATGGTATGTTCTTTGATTATACCATCTACCAAGATTCAAATCATTGGAGGTATGATATATAAGGAATGAGACATAGACAATGTGTTGCACAGACGATTGTCGTTGCACCAAAAGATTAACTTGTTAATGCCTAATACAACCCCCAGTTAATGAATCCACGAGAGGTGGTTAAGCCATGTCATGAACCCGAATATTGTGTTGCACATCACAAGAAGACCAGGGGCACACACCTTGTAACATAATGTTCAAATATATCCCTTAATATTTGATTCTTAATAAGAAATTATTAACATAAATTTATATTTTTATATGAAATTATAAAATAGTTTTATAAAAGATATAAAACCCTCCAACTAAAAGCAATAAAAATATTAATTATTAAAATTGAAAAATTATAGAAGAAAAAAAATTATTAAATGCATTTAGCTTCTACCTTAAAAATAGAAAATGGTTGTATCAATAATAAGCAATCTTATGTATGCATGTTTAGGTAACTTAGATAATTGGAATGGAGTAATAGAAGTGTGAAGGAAGTAATGGTATGTATGATCTTATCATTTATGTAGGTAGGTGTAATGTCGTTGCTATGGATAACAAGCTTTGTAAATTTAAATACCCAATAGGTAGTTGGAGAGGATGGAATGATGTTCATAGTTATCATGTTGAAAAGGATGTGCATTTTCATGTCCATTGTTAGATAGTAATTTGAATTTTGGCATAAACTATATGTACACCAAATAATATTATTTGGTCGGTGATCCATTTGGGTCATGATATATGGGAATATATTAATAAAAAATTTATTTTGTTAAATTTGTAAGTTTTTATTTAGAAGATAAAAATATGTGTTTTTGTGTTTTAGTGATTTTTTTTTGTTTAAGTAGTAAATGTTCAATTTTTTTTTATTGATATAGGTTAATAATTTGAAATTAATATATAATGTTTTAATTTTCATATTTTAAAGGTTTTATTTAATTTTCAAAAGATAAATACGATATAGAAGTATTTTTTGTATATATAAGAGGATAAATTGAGTTGTATTGAGTAAAGAAAGGAATATTCAATTGTTTATAGTGTTTTAGAAGGACTAAGACAATAAAAATTATCACTAAAGAAACAAGTTCTAGTTTCCATTCACACAACTTATTGTAGTTGGTAAATTACTACAATTAATATAACATATTATTTACCACTACCAAAAATGTTGGATTTTTCCTCTTAGGAGGATTTTCAAGATAGAATCTTGAGTTCTTGTATGGAATTATTTTATTATAAAATATTTTCCTCTTACTTTGATCAACAACTCCCTCTTTAACACTATCATTATAATTTTCAATTAGTAAGATATGTCAACATAAATTTAGATATTTTATAATAATTTTGGTATCAAAAAAGTTTTAGTCTTTGTGGGATTATGGAAGTGTGTGTATTATAGTCATAAGAGCATAGAAATCCCAAATGAAAGACTCAAATGTATGGGTAATCATATTAAATAACCATATGAAGGGAATCATAGAGAACCAACAATGTTTGGAGCAACATAAAGAACATATTAAAAGAGAGAAAATAAAGAATAGGCCTGATGCAAGAGCATCCGAAATATTCAAATCAGTTGGGACAGTGAACATTCAATTGCAGAGTACCAAAGAGAGCGACCTTGGAGAATACCGCATTTTACCACATTTGCATTTCAAAGGTTGTAGAGCTGGAATTAACATCTAGACATAATCATCTACAACATATCCAAAATTTAAAGCATTTGGTTTAGATTTTAGAGAGATATCGTTAGCAAAAGATTACCTATTTTCACAGAGCAAAGCCGCCAGTGTTCAATAAAGTCTAATCGGCTTGCAGAGCAAATATGTGACTTGCAGAGCTTAAAGGAACATTATTCAATGAATTATAGGACCTATTTGACCTTCATGGGGATCTACATGAAGTTCTTAGCATTAGCAGAGCAATGCCTTATGTTTATGTCTAACCTATTTGTGTCTACATGTTACCTGACTAGCCATTGCAATTAGACCAACTTGTTAATGATTAGAAGTCTTGAGGAGGATATAAATGAAAGATAGAGGATTTTTACAAGGAAAGTGATCAGTAGCATGAAGATAGGAAGCAAGATCATAAGTTGTTTTGATCCGAATAAGTAGCAGAACATACTAGAAGACAACAAAAAGTAGGAGAGGTTGCAGAGTAGAGAATGGAGATGTGGAAGAAAGAAATCATGAAATAATTTTGTTGTACAAATATTTTGTAATCCTTGGGTTGTGACCTAGCATCTGTAAAGCCCATGAGGCATGTGTAATTTGGTTTGAAGTTATAATATATGAGGAATGAGCTTTGAAGGTTGGGTTTTTCCCTGTTAGGTTTTCCCAGGATACATCTTGTGTTGTGTGTTCATGAATATCTTTTATCTTTATCTTGATTAGTTGTTAGCTTCTATTTCATATTTGTTGTGATCATGGTGTTTCTTTTATAGGGTTGCAAGGTTGGACAATCCTTCATTGGACCCTCCTACCTTGACTACATCAAGTGGTATCAGAGTTGGTTGTGAATCTATTGGGATGATTATGTACTTGTTGAGAGGATAAAAAGTGTTGGAGAAGTGTGAAACCCTAGAAGTAACAAGTACCATCACAAAAGAAAGATCAAGGCAAAAAATATTTGGGTAAGCTTTTCAAATTTAGTTGTTCATCTGATTTGTTTCAATGGGGAAATTTGGAAAGAGGATGAAGAAAGAAAATGAAACCTTAATATGCAAAAGAGATACTCTAGAAGAAGAAGAATGTGAAATCAAGAAGTGCAATTCAAAATTGATGAAAAGGATTAAGGAACTAGGAGAAGGTAAATATGATGCTCTTGAAGAAGAATTGAAAAATATAAAAGGAAGGAATGAAGAATTAGAAGCAGAGCTGAAGTTTTTTGAAGATGCTGAAAAGAGATTTGCAGAATTGGAAGAAGGATTCAAGTTGTTTGTAAAGGTGGAAAAGAGGAACATAGATCTGGAGGAAAGTTTGAAAGAGTTAAACAATGATAACAATTTGTAGAAGAATGAAATATCTGACTTGTAGGAACATGTTAATCAGATGGAACAATCACTTGTAGCATGCAAAGAAGAGAATGAAAATCTCATATCTAAGCCCAAGTTTTATGATGTTTCATGTGATACTAATGATTTGTGTGATGTTGCAAAAACTTCTTTAGAAAATGGGATTGAATATGACAATGTAACTAAACCTGTAGTTGTTGGTGATGGTATTGGTTTCAAAATCATGCAGAGAATGGGATATGAAGGAAAAGGATTGGGAAAACATCAACAAGTAATTACAAAGCCTACTGAACTAGTGATAAGATCAAGAAGTGAAGGCCTTGGATATGACAGAGGTAAGGATGTTGTTACAAGTTCAAATGATTCAAATTAGGGAAAAAGAGGTATGTATTCTTCTCATTATAATAGATATGGACATGAAAATGAATTGTGTTGGGATCTACACCCTTGTAAGTTTTGTGGATTGAGGAATCATTCTAAAAAGATGTGTTGGGATAAAATGAGAAGGAGAAAGCCTATGACAAATTGTCTGCAGATGGATTATGGATGGATTGATGGAGCAAAATGGAAACATGTTACTTGTATGTTTAGAAAATTATATAAATGGAAGTATTCATATGTTGGAGGAAAAGATGGATCAGGATACAAAGAAAGAAGACCTTATGTAGAGTAGAACCATAATAGAATTTCAAACTACAGAGGGAGAAATTAAAGGAGTCACAATTCTTATCACAATAAAGGATACCAAAGAGATGAAAGAGGATTTGATAGTAGACCATTCAGAAGAACTTGTTTTCAAGTTTGGAGGAGAAAAGAATCAAGCACTGAAAGTCATCAAGAACCCACTACCAGAGAAGCTAATGAAGGAGAAGCAGTAAATAATACAAAGATAGTTTATGCAAAGGAAGAAGATCCTATTGATATAGAGAAAGTTTATGCAGAGGAAGAGGAAAATTTTGAGACATCAGATTTGATAGAGAAACCAGAAGAAGGTGAAGCATTGATCTTAAGGAGAATTTTGTTGTAGACTAAACACTTGAGAAACCAGAAAATTTTTGTGTAAAATCACCTGAGAAAGAAGTGCAAGAGAAATTTTGTGTGAGCCGGCGTGAAGCATAACAGGAAAAGGAAGTCTATATTGCAGAGAAAGAGGAAATGGCAAGATATTCTACCGGAGGAGAAATTTTATGTACCAAAGTGAAGTAAAGGGGGATAAAGAGATAGAGAACATTATAGGAATAGTATATGTAGATAAATAAAATAAAATTGATGTGTGTGTGAAGGAAATGCATCTAGAACTAGAGATCAGAAAGTGTTGCAGAAGAAATTCAGAAATTATATTGATGAATCAAGGAAGTCACATGATTTTTCCAGATGATGCTAGTATGTATTGATTAATTCTTAATTGATTGAAGCAAACATTGATCTTGAGGCAACTTGCACATAATACTTGCTCATACTGTCGATCATTGAGGCGGTGCAAGGCTTGCAAGTAGACCGCCGAACCTAGACCTTGACAAGATGAAGAAGTTGAGGAAGCTTATGGAGAAGACTTTCTCAGATCATTGATCATTGAGGTAGTGCAAGGCTTGCAAGTAGTACACTGAACTTAGAAGAACTTGAGGCATTTTTGCAGGGTTGACTTGAACAGAATGTCAACCTTGAGGCAATTGCAAGTACCTATGAATAGAACACTGAACCTATTCAAAGAAATAGAATTGATTTTGACATAATACAAACCAAAGTGAAGAGGTTCACTTTTCAAGTAACCCTAAGAGTTTGATGTAGGAGCATTCAAAAGATTCAAATCAGTTGGGACAGTGTACATTCAATTGCAGAGTACCAGAGAGAGCGACCTTGGAGAATACCACATTTTACTGCATTTGCATGTCAGAGTGATGAGGAGATGGAATTAGCATCTAGACATAATCATCTAAAACATATCCAAAATTCAGAGCATTTGGTTTTGATTTCAGAGAGATATCACTAGTAGAAGATTACCTATTTTCATGGAGTAGAGCTGATTGTGTTCAGTGAAGTCTAATTGGCTTGCGGAGAAAATTCGTGACTTGCGTAGATTAACGTAACATTACTTAATGAAGTATAGAACTTGGCTGACCTTCATGGGGATCCACACAAATTTCTAAGCATTAGCGGAGCAATTCCTTATGTTTAGGTCTGACCTATCTGTGTCTACATGTTACCTAACTAGCCGTTGCAATTAGGTCGACTTGTTAATGATTAAAAGTCTTATGGAGGATATAAATGAAAGATAGAGGATTTTTACAACGAAAGTGATTGGTAGCATGAAGATAGGAAGCAAGATCATAATATTTTCTTATTTGAATAAGAAGAAGAACAGAGTAGAAGATAGAGCAAAAAGTAGGAGAAGTTGCAAAGCAGAGAATGGAGATGTGGAAGAAAGAAATCATGAAATAATGTTGTTGTACAAATATTTTGTAATCCCTGGCTGCACCCTAGAATTTTTAAATCTTGTGAGGCATGTTTAATTCGGTTTGAAGTTATAATATATGAGGAATGAGCTTTGAAGGTTGGGTTTTTCCCTATTAGGGTTTTCCTAGGATACATCTTGTGTTATGTGTTCATGAATATCTTTTATCTTTCTCTTGATTAGTTTTTAACTTTTGTTGCATATATGTTGTTATCATGGTGTTATTTTTATAAGGCTGCAAGGCTGGATAGTCCTTCATTGGACCCTCCTACCTTGACTGCATCAAGGCCAAACCAAGAATTTGAACTTGCTACTAGAAATGGATACTAATTAATGTGTTGAGAGAGTAATTTAGATTTTCTAATTCAGAAAAAATTGAATGGTCTATAGAACACTAATAGTTATACCACATAAATGTTACCAACTTACAAAATATATTTCCTCCGCCTTCATAAAACCTTGCATGCATACACTCAAACCTATTTTAATGGTTAAAAATAGAAAAAAAAAATTTATATCAAAAGAAATAAATGAAAACATCATTAGAAATGATAAATAGATGTTAAACACCTAACAATAGAATAAACACAAAAATATTTACCCTATAGAATTCCTTTGAATGGGAAAAACCCAATCAAATGTGAATTATAATCTTCCTATATCACCATGAAAATAGTTAATATATGTGATAATAATTCCACAATGGCATAATTGAGCTACCACAATGATTTAGAACCTCCTAAATACCTACAATATCTCTATCACCATGAAATACTTATACCATTGCTTGTTACAATTAATAGATGGAATAAAAATATCAATTAAATGAGAGGTAATCTCTCACACTTCATGAATATACATTATATGGCATTCCTCCAAACTCCCATAAAAGAAAAGTAGAGGACCAAACATCTGAAAGGTGACCCTCCACATTTCATATTCTATCTATGTTATGATTGTTTCATCAATTCTACTAGGAATAAATTATTTACTTTCATTGTGATGTTTACATTTTTTCATAATAGAAGTGAATTCACCATGGTAAGTGGTCGAATTGCCATCTACAAAAAGTAGCGAATTTATCACAAAATATTTTCAACTTATTTTGAATGTCTAGAATTTATATTTGGCACTTCCCAAGATTCTCTACATCACATTAGTTATCCTTATATATATATATTTTTTTAATCGAAAAGTGGCAAGCCACTTATAATATTATATTAAATAGATAAGTAATTACAATTCAAAAACTGGTTCAAGCATGCATACTAGCAGGAAAGAACCAGTAAGAAAACCTCCAGTAATAGCCCAAAAATTTGAATAGAAGTTTGCTCGATTTCAAACACTTCTGAAGATTTTACAATTTGTTGATAACACAAAATTCAGCGCTTGAGAACTCAAAATATCAACCCCAACTTTGCACTATCCTACTATTCAAAAATGAAGACCCATCCAATGTGGGTGTGTCCCACTGATTGCAAAGTTTTAACACCAAAAAAATTTGAAACCCACTAAATACATTTTCAACTTTTCAAATCTACCCATTTACTGAATTTTCACCCTACCCCTCTAAACCCTCTGCCAATTGGAGAACTCGCTCAAAAATTATCCCGCTTCGACCAGGGGCTTTGAGTGAATTGGAAGGCGAGAGTTTTCATGGAGCAGCCACCATTGGACGAATTGCCTAGGATCTGTCAAACAGCCGAGATGAAACATTAAGAGCAAGACTTTGGCCTCGAATGGGCGGGTTGATACCGAGATGAAGGTCCAGTCAAACACCATTGTTTGGAGGAGGCGGGGAGAATGCACAGAGATAGGCTAGGGCACAATACTTTTCTTTGATTTCTAGCTCCATTATAGAACAAGTATGCCTCTGGTGTTTCCTCAAGGCACACAACAAAATATTATCATTAGTAAACTGTAAAGCCAATCTAACAGCATCAAATAACTCTTCAAAACACTATTTTTTTGCACAAAAACCCTCGAAAAGAGACCTCCAATAAACCCATCTCTAGAAAATATGATGTAGTTTTAAACTGCACAAAGAATTGCATTATCCAAAATAAAATGAGGTTTGATAGATTTCCTGGCCAAGTCCTCCAATTCGACTAGAGACTGAATTAGATTTAGTGAATTTGACAGAAAAATGGAAATCATCTACGAAGGGAAAATGATGCGATGCACCCATGGACTGGTTATTTTGAGGCCAAGAATGATGTGAATGCCATCTTTGATTCTCACATTATCCATGTTCAACATTGTTCGAAGGACATCGTGAGTGAGATAATCTTCGAATGGGCGCTCCCATGGTCTGATAGGTAGCAAGACCCTCATGTTCCAGGGATGAAAATTCATTGAGAAAAATTTTGGGTGGTGAAGAGCCAACGATTAAATTCCCGAATGCTAAAGCATTTATTTCCTTTCTGCTCTGCTTTAAACTATGCAAATGACTTTCGTCGAAATCCCTTTTAATACCAAATTTTTTTCTGAGTGGAGAGCGAAGTCATAATGAGAAAAGATACAAAGGAAAAAACATTTGATACCTCTGAGTACCTCATTAAATCTGACTCATGCTAGGTGAAAACCCAAATGAAAAATGGCTAATATCACACTAGAAAACATCATTTCCAGGTGCCTTGAAAAAATAGAATAATCTTGGCAACTAAAATGTAAAGACGGATGCAACTTAATGTGGGACAAATGGGAATTTTCGGACATGATCACCTCATCAAGTGATGAGAGCAGTCCTTATAATCTTGATGCGAATTGTCCTTGAAGTTGCTACATTTAGTAAAGGAGTATAATGGTTTATTATTACCTTGAAATGACCTCAAGTCACATGCCCAAATTCCAACTCAGGAGTGCATTGGCATAAGATCTCCATGATGACATTGCTTCAAAGCTATGATGGTAATGATAATTGCATTAGGCTACAAGATTACCTCTTTGCATCATGTTGACAAAGTTCAAATAGCTGAGGGATAGCTTTTAGTTGATTAATATCACGCATGATCTTTATTTCCCTGTTATCGCTTCCTAGATTACCAAGAAAATCTACTAATCTATTACCTTCCTTGTATGTGTGGCTAATTATGGTGGCCTTGAAAGCATATATCGGTGCCCATTCTTTCTTCAAAATGTAACTTAAATTCTAGCTACGGGTCTTTCTTGTTCTGCATGCATTTATAATTATCATGGAGTCACCTTTTATATGAATATTTGCAATCCTCGAATTTGAAGCCAATTCTAGACCTAATAGCAAAGCTTGAGCCTTTGCACTATTATTTGTACCATGAACTAAATGGATTGAATATGTAGCTATGATATCACCTGACGAGTTTCTAATACAGATTCCTGCCCCTGACTTACCTAATTCACTTTTGGATGCCCCGTCAAAATTCAGTTTGGCAAAACCCTCTTATGGAGGGAGCCAAGCAATTGAGTTCCTATCTAGTTTGTTGGTGTTATTTCTTAACATGATACCATCAAACTGTGGTTTAGTACCTTTCAAATTCTTCAAAATGAAACTATCCCAATTTGTAAATGCAGAGTTTAAGAGTTTTTATTTTTGAACACAAGTATTGACCCCTTTTGAAATTTCTTTTTCAATTTTGATTACTGTCAGCTCAACTGTAGCTTTAGTTTTCTTAAAGATTCTTATGTTCCTTTCCCACCAAATATTCCATATCACTATTACTAGGACCATGAACCAAATACAAGCAAAGAATGAAGATTGGTAGAGAAGAGGCCAACTCTGGAAGAGATCCCAAATCGCGTTTGGAAGAGGGAAATGGAGATCTAGTTTCCTTTTGATGAAAACCCAGCACTGATTGGAAAAGTTACATTGGATAAACAAATGATTGACTATTTCAAATTCTTGCTCACATAGAGGACACTTGAAGGGGTCAACAATTTTGAGCTTTGAAAGTCGTTCACTTGTAAGGATTCTTTTCTAGATCGCAAGCCATGCAAAACTACCTGCTTTAGGTAAAACTTTGTTATTCTAGTAGAAAGTAAATGCACGTTGGGGCTGAGAGGATTTTACTGACTGGCTTAGGGTTGCATAACCTTATTTCACAGAATATGACAGACATTTTGATGTCGCCCATATGATTTTGTCTTGCTTTGCAGATAGGTACACTATTCTTTCCTTCAAAGACTTGCAATAAATATCTGACAGCTGAGGAGATACGAGGTTAGACGAAGGTTTTTTCCACACTACTTTCCCAGTTAATGGATATGATGATTGCATGTAATCTAACAGATGAATACCCCAAGCCTCAGATAATATTCCCTTACTTCTTGGAGTTCATAGTCTTCTGCCAATGGGGGTTTACCATTCCACGAGTCTATCCAAAATTTTACACTCTACCCATCATTTACCTCCTAGGATGCATATCTTCAAATGAGATTCTTGCTACTTATGATGAAGTTCCAGATAGCAGAGCCTTTTGGAGGATTTGTCACTATTAAAATTCTTGTTGGGTTTGCACTATCTAGGTATTTGACTTGCATTATCTTTGCCCACTTGGCCTCTGGGTTAGAATAGATTTTCCATACAAGTTTTGCCCCAAATACTTTATTTCTCCATGAGAGATTTTGAATTCCAGCCCCCCCTTGCTTCTTATCCCTAGCTAGATCTTCAAGTGAGATTATAGGTTTTTTTTTTTCTCATTGATGTTTCCTTTCCAGTAGAATGATCTTTTCTATTTCTGATATTATTAATGTTGGGGCTTTCAAGACAACACGAAAATAGTTTGGAATTGAAGCAAGAACTGATTTAATTAGAATAATTCTACCTGATAGAGAGAGCCATCTAGCTTTCCATAGTAAAATTCTCGCTTTGAGCCTATTAATTATCTTGTCTCAGTAGTGAGATTTATTTGCACCTTTAAAGAAAGGTATCCCTAAGTAGGTGCAGGGTAAGTCGGCTTCTTGAAAGCCAAGAGTTTTCACAATTTTTTCTTTAAATCCTCTGGGGTATTTAGAATATAGACCTTGGACTTTTCTGGATTGATTTTTTGGCTCGATGCAGATGAGTACTTGTCAAGGACCTCTTTGACCTACTTAACTTCAGGTAGAGTTTATTTATTGAATAAGAGGGTATCGTCAACAAACATGGAGTGTGTAACTAAGATACTTGAGCCTACTATCTGCACACCTTGCCATAGACTTTGATTATGCTTCAAAATATTGAATTTTCTTAATGCTTCTACCATAATGATGAAGAGAAATGGTGATAAAGGATCACCTTACCTAACCCCTTGTGAAGCATTGAAAAAAATTGTAGGAGAGCCATTAATGATCACTATAAACTTAGCTCAAGAAAGACATGACATTATCCACTTTCACCACTGTGAGAAAAACCCAAACTTTAACAACACATTGTTGAGAAAATTCTAGTCAACCTTGTCATAGGCTTTCATAATGTCCAACTTGACAATAAAGGAAGGCATTTTCAAAGTTGATATTGAATGCAACACTTCATGTGCAACTATAGCGCCTTCATAGGTCTCCCGACTAGGAACAAATCCACCTTGTTCATTAGAAATGATCTTTGGGATGAGGGGTTGCAGTCTGAGGTAAATTGCTTTCGTGAAAATTTTGTAAATGGTAGTACATAAAGATATGGTCCTAAAATCCACAAAGGATTTAGGTTCTTTAACTTCTGGAAATATTGCAATGTTGGTCACGTTGAATTACTTAAGCATATAACTTGTTCTTCTAGATTCTTCAAGAGCCCAGAGGAGCTTGAAGCACAAGAAATCCTAGCATTTTTGAAAGAACATGGTTGTGAATCCATCTGGACCAGGCGCCTTATCAGGTGGGAATGAGAACACTACAACTTTTAGCTCCTCCAAAGTAAATAGTGTCATGAGCAATTTATTGTCCTCATTACTGACAAGAGGCGATATTGTGTTCAATAATTCCTGTTCATCAAATAGTCTAATATTATCAATGTGCGATGAAGCTGAAAGGAGTTTTGAAAAAATACTTAACTCCTTCTCTATTGATATCTGCTTCATTAGAGAGCCAGTTGCCTCAAGATGATTCTTCGATTGATTGAATTGATTTGGTAGCCTTCTTGATCTGAGCAGATGCATGGAAGAATTTGGTGTTACGATCTCCCTCTTTTAACCATAATTCCTAAGACTTTTGTCTCCAGTGGACCTTTTCTCTCGCACATAGTTCCTCCCATTCTTCTTGCAGATTTTTATGTTTGTCATAGAGAACTTCATCCAAGCCATTTTGAATTACGCTCTCATGAACAACAGTTAATTATATAAACACTAAGTCTTTTTATTGGAATATTTTTTTGAAAACTTGTTTGTTCCAGATTTTGATTTGCTCCTTCACAAAGCTTAGCTTTTAATGGAATTGGAAAATTTTTGTTCCATGATGAAAAGGAGCATTAACCCACCATTGCTTTAATGAATCTAGAAATTGAGGATGCCTGAACCACATGCTTTCGAATTTGAAGGACATTGCTTTTTGGGTAGATATATTTGATATGCTTAAGCAAATTGCATAATGATCTGAACCTGAATATGGGAGAATTTTTGAGCTTAGATTATGCGGTGAAGAAAGCCAGCTGGGGGAGACCAAGAATCTATGTAACCTTTTCGCTATTTGAAGAAAGCCTTTCCTTTTGTTAGTCCAAGTGAAACTTCCTGAAGTTGGGTGAATATCCCTTAATGCATTAGTAACAATAAACTGATTGAAGTTTGATATGACCCTTGATGGTGGGTAAATTCCTCCACTCTTTTCTTTCAGAGATGTTATTGCATTGAAATCTCCAGCTAAAATAATTTTCCCGTTGTGATTTAGACTGATTTGACTAGATAGTACATCCCACAAGTTTTTTGTTATCCAGAGTAGATGTAGGACCGTAAACATTTATGAGCCAGAAGTGCAGATTAAATTTTGTTACTTCTATTAACTGACAATGATACTTATTCCTCAGTGATTGGATTGAAACCAACTTTGGATTCCATAAAATAACTAAACCCCCTGAGGCTCCTTGAGCTAGAGAATGTATTGATTCCCATCTTACCCATTTTTTAATTGAGGATTCAAATACTTCAACTGATGTCTTCATTTCTTGAAGAAGAAAGATGTATGCTCCATAAGCATCTATTAGTTGCTTGATGCAAGCACGTTTGTCAAGGGCATTAATTCCCTTGACATTCCATGAAGAGATTTTCATTGATCTCAAGGAGAGCAACATGCTCTCCTTAGACGCTTATTTGACATGGAATCCAGAATTGTTTTTTGAATCCCTACCTCAATTTGTTTTTGCATCTTCATGAGATTCAATTTTCTCCCTCTTTTCACAAGGTTTTCTTCACAGATGATTGAAATGGAGATTGAGAAAGAGAAGGAGAAAGAGGTTTGATACATTCTAGTTCCTGAGACTTTATGCTTCCTGCTTTTGAGCAATTGTCCCCTTGTAACCCTACCTGTGTTGTGAGGTCTGATGCTACCAACAAATTTTGAGGTTTCCATAATTATGTTAAATCCTCTTGCTGTGACAATTCCATTTGACTACCTTGTTGAGACAGAGAAGTGTTCTTCTCCCAAAAAGTCTCTTCTAATGCAATTTCATCAATCAAGTCTGAACCAATAGAGAAAAGCATTTTGTCTGCCAAAAATTTGAGGTCAACATCCATAGGCTTTTTGGGCAGTTGTAAGGGAAGACAGTTATGTTTACCAACTGAGAGTATCAACTCTTGAGAGGGTAAATGATTCTTATTCAAATTTTTGTCTATTGCCCAAGTTGATAAATAATTCCTCATGCCTTCAAACATGAGCTTCTTTACTAGATCATCAAGATGTAGTTCTGAGTTTAATTTTACCTCTGGAGAGTACACTCTGAGTGATAGACTAGAAATTTTTTGTAGAAGACCCCACATGTTTTGAGTTACTTTAAATTTAAAGGCCGCTTTTTTCCTTGTCCTTAGATTTGTAGAAAGGCCCAAATATGTACCTTGAAATTTGTGCTTACCCATGAATAAGCTGATGTTATTCTTTGTAAATTCTTGTTCTAGTTGTGGCTGCACTTTGTGGTTGTTGTCATCTAGTTTTAGAACTGAAGAATCTAAGTGGGTATAGCAGCGAAAAGCAGTCTTGGACAATGGAGGTTCTGACTTGCATTGAGAAAGGGAATGGCCAGTAAGATGGCATAAAGGGAAAGTGGATTATGTAGTTTCCACTAAAATGTGTTGAACCCAAGTTCCAAACTTTGAGACTAATTGTATTTTCTTCGGGAGTTCCTTAGATGTGTCAAAAAGAGCACAAGTTTTGATGGGTTTGGAAGGATTCTTGAAGAAATCCTTGTTATGCATAAGAAAAATTCCCAAATGATTTGCTATTGTCTCAATCAGATTGAATTCTCTGTATTCAAGCGGTAGCTCTGGCATCTGAAACCAAAAGGGAACAAATCTAAAGGGTGCGACATCCGATTTGAAATTTGGGGTCCATGATTGCATACAAAAGCTTGAACCTTGATAAATCCATGACTTAATTCTGAAAATTGATTCTTTTTGGGCTTTGGAATCAAAAATAACTACGAACACACCTTTTTCAAAATTTAAATAAAAAACCTGTTACAATCCTTCTCATTCATCTACTTCCTTCACATTCTATTTCCCATTTTACGTAGGAATTGGAAGTGCAACTAAAATTTCATTGTATTTTATATTCACCTTCACTTGCACATGGAATTTCTACAAAACCTTTTCATGCCTTAGCCATTTTTCTCCTTCCTTCACCCTACAAGATTTTATCTAGCATTTGAACTTTATTTTTATCCATATTTCATATACACTTATTTTTTTGATTGCCCATCCTTTCTAATGTCACCCCTATTGATGTCATCATCCTTCAAGTAGCCTCTCTGGCCAAGATGAAATCACCATGACCTCATGCTAACATCACAATAAAATCATCCTTACTTCCATCATTTATGAAGTTTCCATGTGAAAATTTACATATCAATACTTATTAACTTCACTTTGAATGTCCACTTATACCTTTCCTACATCCACTTTTGCATCAAATTCCTACAATATATTATCCCACCTTGTGCATTAACCTACCTTGTAGGTTCATTAAATATAGTACTCTTTTATCATCAATCTCATGACATAAAATCAATTGAATTATCATGTTTGAACACCATTCAAAAATACATAGAGAGTGATGCATATCCAATGACCAAGAAAAATGTTAATTTAGAGATATTAACTAACATTGTTGACCTTATGACAATCAAAAGCCTCAGGGTAAAATTAAAAGGGAGAAATGATAGTGTTAATTCAAAAAATATTGAGAAACTCTTAGGTGAAAGCAGCTTAAATTTGTAGTTTGAAAATACATTTCCCATTTAAGATTCTATTTACCAACACTTATTTTTAAATTGGCATTAGTCAAGTTAAATCCCTTACGTGCACTAGTTTTCAAATAAAATAAAAAATAAATGATTAAATTGAGACAACTCAAAATCCATGATAAAAATTATAGCATAATGAATAATTAAAACCTTGACCCTAAAAATTGTTAGGATAGCTAATAAAATGGTTAAAATATTTCAAATACCTTATAAGAAATGGGCATTTGGGGTATCTTTAACCATCCATTGGATAGAAACCCTAAGTTCATCAAAATTCAATTCCAAAGTTTATTCTCAAAATTCCATAAAAAATTGATACCTTATTAACCTTAACTTGTTATATTTGTCACCCATGAATCGAAGATCACCTTAAGTTGGGGAACTCGTATAGACTTCAATCAAAGAAATGGCAAATTTGAATGTCAATAGAAGGGCCAATAAATTAGTTAAGAATAGGTGGGATAAAGAAACTATATTACCCATATCCCTCCAATTTATAGAGTTGGTAATGGGAAATGTTAGACATTATGACCCTCAAATAAGAATTATATTTTTTTAAGAGAGAATTATAGAAGACCTATTTATAGATGTTAAAAGAGATTTTCAATATCCAATTTTATAAGAAATTTAGTGTGATAAAAAAGATGAAGTGAAATAGCATTTAATGATGATATGGACTACTAAAAAATAAATACAAACATTAGATGGATGGAGCGTCTGAAGGCTACTATCACCAAATTCCCTAAGACCTTATACATAATTTATTTCTAACAAGAAAGTGGTGAGATAATCACCTATTGAATAGATTTATGGGTCTCTCTAATGGTACAACATTTAAACCTTGGGTATATTTCTATGTGCCCACCATCTTTAATATTGAATTCATAGTTCATTAGGAAAATTTTATTAGTGATAATTTTCATAAGCAATTGATAACATTGGAGGATACTAAGACTCTCAATAAAACTTTATTTTTAGTATATTTTATGGAAAGAAAGTTCATGTTTCTATGATTGGAGAGAAGGAGAACACTAAGCTTTAAAATAGGGCAAGTGCTAGTGTATGAGCATTGTCCCAAATTATAATACAAGTAATTGACAACCCATTATCAAAGAGTTAATGATGATTTCTCCATGTGGTTGGTGACACTGACGGAAGGAGATAGGGCAAAAGGATTATCTATAAAGTCATAGTAGAAGTAGACAAACATGAGAATTGGTTTATAAAATTTCCCAAGTTTTCATATGTCTAGGTAGAAGGATTTGATAGTGTAGCTTATAAATTACTAAGGTATTCTACCAATAATATTGTGTTGCTAGAGCTAACAAGAGAGCTTGTAGAAATAAACAAGCTAATGGACTCAAAAAATAAAGTGGGATTTCAATTCCTTATTAACATTGGAAGGTATGTGTGTATTTCTCTAACATATGAAAAATATTTGGATATAAAACTACAATTATTTAACTTCTATCCATATCATGAAGCAAGAAAAAAATTGACCTTTTGAGAGAATGGAGAAGTGAGTGTCCTCCAATCTGAAACATGTCCCACATTTATAATATTATTGAACCAACTATAATGATGAGAATGAAGTTAGGAAGATAATTTACTGGAGGTTATAAAACCCTAGGCATGCACAAGGTTTCAAACTAGGTTAAGGATGATAGGTTAGTATTGCACACTACATACAAGATGAAAAAGATATATAGAATCCCATCCATGGACCCAATTATTAACCAAAATTGTCTTGCATGAAGACTATCACTCAACACATTTTGGATAAAAATGTAAGTTGGATTGCTAAATGCATAATATTAGTAAACACATAAGGACTAAAATAACATCTTCAACCCATATATGGATAAAGGTTAAAGTGCAAAAGAGGAAATATTAAGTAAGTATCATCCCTATTTATTTAAAAAGTGTGTTAAGATGAATGGGAACTACTAAACCAAAGAGAAAAGATAGAATATTGTTAGCTATTACAAGAGATGTGTCAAGATCAAGGATAGCACAAATTTCTACTTTCAGTTAATAAGGATAATATATAATTGGTTCCTACAAATAATTAAGTGTCTACTATAAATCAAGGACACTCTACTAGAGAGCAAAAAATTACAAAACTACAATCCAATGTGCTAGCACTACAACCAAGTTAAAAAGGGATAAGAAGAAGAAGCAAGAGATGAAAAGGAAAAGTATTGAACTACAAGATTATATTAAATTTCTTGCAACTCCATTACAAGATTTAGATGAAACATCCTCCACTTCATCCCTATTTATCGAGAAGTAGCCTCCTCTCTAAATAAAATAATAAACATTTCTAGGGTTATAGAGGGTTGGGTAAATAATTTTATCCAAGAAGGGAAGACGGTTCTTAAGAATGCAATGTATTCTTAGGAGATGGCTAAAGGTTTATAAGAGAAAATTTAGAATTTGATCAAGGAATGTAAGTAAATATTGGAGTAAAATAAAATAGAAAGGATTATGCCAATTGAGAAAATGGATAATAAAGCTTAATCAAAGAAAATACCTTGGATAATAATATACTCCCACTAATAATAAAGTGGATAAAAATAAAGAATTGGGAAAATTAATAATTTAAGGAATGTCTTGAAGAGGTTATGAAGAAAATAATTTAAATAATTGACCTCATTTTTAAGAAACCATGTTGATTGAGAAGATGATCAACATGTGTTTTGATCTTAATAATGCTAAAAATATAGAGAAGATCAAGGATACATTCAATAACCTTATCCCCACCAAATTAGATAAAAATGTCAATGATTTTGATATAAATTTCATGAATAGAGAAATCAAAGTTGAAAGTATAATTAAGGAGTGTTTAATTGAAAATAGATCCTAGACCTAATGTGTATATCACTAAGATCAATCCTTTTTCAAATAACATTAGAAACAGAATCAACAAGGGTATTAGATTGGCTAACAACCTAAAAGGAGAACCAATATGCCCTAGATTTGGTTATTTTATTGATTTAGAAATTGATTGATTTTAACATGGATTTGATTGATTTAATTTGACTATATAACCTAATCTAAAAATGTAATTTATCACATAGACAAAAATAGAAAGTAACAAAATGGCTTCATATCTTGTATTGAGATACAAAGAGGAACTTTTGCTACAAGTTTAAAGTTAATTTAGTTGGTCAAGGGCATGTGGCACACTTGAATGAATTTCTCTTTTTCTAGATATGTAAATTCTAAGATGAAGGTTATTGTCTACTTTGTGTTTTCCTGAATTATCTTCTGTTAAAACTCTCGGATTTGAACTGCACACATGAAAAGAGGGGAAAGGTTGTGTTGTATAGGGTATTTCCTAAGTCAAACCCTATTTTAGTATTTCTACATCCACATACAAAAAATTATGATGATCAAGAGGGAATACCCTAGATCGGGAAGAGGCTAAAACAACAATAATTAACTGAAATGATAAATGATAAATGACAATGTTACCTTGATGTAAAATCCTTGATGAAGTGATGTCACACCACAAGTTGTCACAAATTTTGGTTGATGGATACATTGATTGTTTGATAGACTTGGAAACGGTTAGTTCCCAAAACATAATATATTGTTGCAACTAGCATGTAGAGGATAACTCAATACATCTTCATAAATTGTCATGATGCATCATAATGGCCTCTTGCACACAATTTTCTTCATTATTCTTGATCTCTTGAAAATTTGAACTTGATTTATGAAAGTGTTGTAATAATGTTGCTAAATATGCCCTTGAATTGCCTTGATTGATTTTGGGATCTTCATTTTTTCTCCATAGATTTCCAAGGATTTCAATTGGTGAAAATACTTTGCATTTATATGTAATTCTTCTAATTTCTCAAAAATTAAGTATCAATAATCGACAAATGAAATTGTATTTTCAAATAATAAAGTACCGACACAAACATATTTGAATTTGGGCCCAAAAGGGTTGGTCATGCGCATTGGGTTCCCTAGACTAGACCTATCCTTGTCGAGGCCTAAAGTGTCGGGGGAGATATTAAATGCTTAATTCCATTCCCATCATTTTCTTTTTAGAATATATTCTTAAAATGAGTAATTAAATGAATAATTAGGTCCAAGCACACAGGGGCAACAAAACCTAGTGTGAAATTATCAAGGGTGACAATTTTTGACACTACATTTAGCCCCCACTTTAGTGAGAGAATGAACTTAGGCTCAAACTCACACTAAGGTAAGAATAAACCAAGAAGGATTCAATTATCCAAAAAAATAAGAGATAGGATGACATCAAATCTAGGGAATACACTGGCCCCCAAGTTCAAGGTCCTACGACAAAATAATGTAAAGATAAAGGAAAACAAACACATGAGGTGAAATGTAGCATGACAAACACGAAGCATACATAATAAAGATATAAAAGAAAAAATAATGAAAACATAAAGAAAACATAAAATAATACATGAAGCAAAAACATGAAAGGAACAAGGCAAACATGGTACCATACACAAATTAAACATGCCAAATACACAAAGAAAATACATAACAAACACAAGACAAATAGTAAAAACATAATAAAACAAAAACAAAAGGGTTAGTACATTAAAAGGTATTTGAGTTAGTAAGGTAAAGAGACCTCAGTCTTAAATTTATCTCAAATAATAAACTTCGTCTCTTGAATATGATGTTAGATAGGATAGTGATATCATAAGGACTAGCAAGTTATGTTATGCCAAGTTACTCATGTGCTACATAGATCTACTATCTACCAAGTTGTGTTATGCTAGGTATCCATGCAATATGATGGGTTCCATATGGCTAGCAATTTGTGTAATGCTAGGTATCTCATGAAACATATGGATCCACTGGTAAGAAAGGTGTGTTATGCTCGGTGGCCATGTTAAAACGGTGCTCAATTTATTGAATTGAGAAGTTGTGTTATGACAAATCCATGAACTACATTTCCAGTCATGCTTCAAGGAGAGAATAAAAGGTTAACGTCATGGGGGAAAAATTGATAACCATGCCTCAAGGAGCATTATAAACACAACCACTACTAAAGGGGTATTTCAATAAGTCAAATATCACAATACGTCAATGAGATGGATAGGGGTAATATGGCCCCCCTTAAAATGCCAATATACTTATTATATTGATATTTTAAGTAAATAATAGATGAAGAGGGGATCCTCAAAGAGAATGCACACCTCCAAAACTAGCTATCCTTGCTCCCCAAGCGTAAATGGAAAGAAAACCATACACGAGACTATTGTGTTGCTACCATGGCAAGAAATATGGTTGCACTTAATATTGTACCACCATGAATGGAAATGAGAAAACATATGAAGCTAAAAATTCCACATAGCAAGGAGCAACACCATAGAAGAGATCATTATTATTTAGAAGGATTAGGTACATCAACATATGGAAGAGCACCACAATCACTAAGTTGTTTTATTTTATTACTCAAGGCCTGACATTCATTGGTGGAATGACCATTCACTCAATGATATACATAAAATGAGTTATTGTTATAAAATTTCTTACATGTTGGAGGAGGAAGAGTAATCAAGTTGTCTTTGAGGAGCCTCGATAAAATATTCTCTTGCTCTGATAAAGATGTAGTCTAGACAATTTTTTATATTGTGGAGAAAAGCTTCCTCACTTACCACATGATGTTTTAAATATAGTACATGATGGAGGATGAAATGTAGACAAAGAATAAGGATGGAAACCTAAACCCCTTTTTGAAAGGTTTGGTATAGACTTCACATGATCCTTATATCCTTGTTTCATGTTTTCATATATCCACTTTTAAAAAGAATTTTATATCCAAGCCCATACCACTTGTCCAACTCAGATAAATAAGTCTTCTCTAAATGCTCATGAGAAGAAGTGATTATTTCACAAGAATACAAATCGTTTATAATTTTTTAGTTAGGAATCACCAACACATGAGGGACAAAAGCTTAGAAAGAGCCCCCATCACCATCATGGGATGAATTTTTTGGATTTGTTGATGTAAAAAAATATTGAGCAAATGAAACAAAAGACTCCTTAGGAGTAGTTTATGATATTTTGTACTCTCCTATAAAGGAGAGTGTAAAATCCCAATCATCACCAAAATATGTATTTCAATATGAAGCAATATCATGATCATAATTTGTATTACATCACGTTAATGCTACAATATTTGAATCTTTGAGCTTTGATGGTGAGATTTTAGACTCCCCCTTGAAATGAGATGTAAAATCTAACAATCCCCAATCATCACCCAAGAGTGTATTCATAACATCATTATCATTGGAAGGTAATGATTCCACTTTTCAAGATGATATCAAAGTATTAAGAGTTGGAAGTGTTATGGTTCGCTTCAATTTGTGAATTATAAATTTTTGCATCCACTTTAATTGTGTATATCTTGTTACTGTATTCATACTTCATCTCACAATGGAAAGTATATGGGATTCTGTTGTTTGGTGTTTCTGCACATCAACAACTCAGATAGAATAAAAGTTATCCCATCTCTCTTGAAAGGTTGATCTCTATGAACAAAGAGATAACTCCAAGATCTCTCGGGTGTCAGGTCATGACAATGTAGTAGAACAAACTTAGTGATAAATGTGAATATGCTGGTAATCACAAGGGGTCTTACGTACAAATGTTGGAAGCTCTAAACTCATCAGATTTTAAGATATAGTGATGCCTTAACTTTGATTCCTAACCATTTAATAAAAGAAACAACAAAAGATAAGGGTTTCAGAAGTTCTAATTGCTAACACTACTTCTAACACTAATCATGCAAATGATGAAAGACCTGGAATGGACCAATCCCTTAAACTAATTTTTGGTCGACCCAGGCTATACCTACAATCTTGCATAAAATAGTGCAATCTTCTAAGGTGTTAAAGATTTTCAAACTGAAGAAACTCATTCAATGGGACTGAATGAATACACACAATGGAACTAAGCACATGAATATAAGGTACAGGTTGACCTTGTACAACATTCCCATAATCAAGAAACTGCCCAAGATATGAACCAGGGATTGCTACAACATTCTGGATATTAAATCATAAGCACTACAAATTAAATTTAAGCTACATCTAAACATTTCCAAGCAATTTGAAAGATAGAACAAGAAACATGCAAGATTATCCAATGAAAAGGAGGCACCAGTCATGACACAATGTCTGCACTTTTTATTACATCATCGTATTAACAACATTTCTCATTTGTTACAGCACTTGCTTGAGATGTGAAAACTACCTTTACTCTGCTAACATGCTATTCTACTGCTAACCTTTTGATTACAAGTCTCCACAGATTCCAACACCCACTATATGGAGATCGAACCCTTACAAAAGAGGCAGAATGCCACATTTATAGAAAACTTCCTGTAGCGTGAAACAGAGCTAGAGTTACAAGAAATCACGGCCACCAGCCAGATCGACGCCGACAAACTGCAATAACTCACTGTTCAGCCATGAATGCAGTAAAAGGATGCCGTCAGATCAACTTGGGATCGCACGCAACCAAGGGACAGATCCTCGAGCCACACCCACCATGAATGAACACCCGTGAATAGAAACGCGCGCCAAAACCAGGAGAAAAACCAGCCACTGATCGGGTTTGAGATGCAAAATGAACGATCAAGATCGGTCCTGACCAGGAGGAAACCATCACATCCCACCAACCAACCACTAATGTCCTAATGGCCTAGAGTAGAAATCTGAACCACACGCAAGCCCAACAGAATTACACCAGCACCGCCACCGCAAAAGTCAAAATATTGCCCTACCGCGGTGAAGCAATGGATAGCCAGCAATACTGCGCTACCGTGGGCAGGCCAAACAGAGGTCACGGTACCGCGGTAACCGCGCTACCACGATGAGTAAGATAGAGGCTCGTGGTGTGGCGGTAGTCACCGTGCTACCGCGAGAGCCCGTGAATGAGGTCGCAGTATCGCGGTAACATCGTGCTATCGCGAGTCAAAGTTAGAGAAGGTGCAGGGGCACGGTAAGAGCAGGGGACCGGTCCTCGACCCACACCCAACAAAAAATGAAGCACGCGCACTCCACTACAGCCCACGGGCACATCAACCTGCAAACAAAAAGCCACCATCAATGCCCAATACATCACCAAAACACAAAATAGTTCCATAGAGTTCGAAAGTTAGAGAACCAAGCAGCAGTCCAGGTGGGAGTGACACCAGAAATACGCGGAGGCAAAGGAGAAAAGGAAAGGGGAACAGGTGAGACAAAGCCAAAACCCACCCAACAGAGGTGGAACGGAAACGAAAGCAAGCACCAAAGAGAAGCCAGGTGGTACCAGAGTCGGAGACCGAAGGAGGCGGAACCACGATAGAAACTGACAACGGGGAGGGTGAGTGAACAAGGAAAACACCGGCGGGGGTGGAGCTGGAACCGGAACCGGATTAGGACTGGGAACTTTTCATGATCCATTCCGTGCCCGACTCCGCAGAACACAAACGGGGAAAAGAACCAAAGCGCAAAGAAAGGAATAAGCCAACGAGGGGCAGATCCAGAACCAGAACGGGATCAGGACTAGGACTTTGGATCATGATCCATTCCGCACTCAAATCCTCCAGAGGCAAACAAAAAGAAACCAACAACCGGCGGGACAAAATGAGTGAAGCAAAAACATTAAGGCAGGAGCCGGAGCCAGAACGAGAATGGAAACTAGATCGCGATCTTTGGAAAAAATCCAAATCTGATTCCATCTTAGTTCCGCCTCTGGCAGAACAAAAAGAAACAATGAAGGGAGCGAAGCGAGGAAAAGACTAAAAGGGGGGGGAACCAACCCTTTAGGTCGAAAAATGGGCAAGGCAATGACAAAAACAAGAAAGCGAGAAGTGGAGATGGAACGGGAACGGAAATAGAACCTGAAACTTGCCAAAAGTTTGAAGTTCTATTCCATTTTGGTTCCGCCTCCAACAGAACAAAGAAAAAAAAGAAGACAAGGGCGAGCTAAGGGGAGAAACCAACCCTTAGGACCCAAACAAAACAACAAAGGGGAAAATAGAAGGCAAAAGAAGACCACCCAAAGTGGACAACCACGAGACCCCAAGACCAAAAGGAACTCCAACAGAAAGGGCACCCAAAAGCAAGGCAAGCACCAAGACCAAAACCCCAAGATTTTCAAAAATAAGCACATAAGAGGGTCAAGGACACAAAAGAGACCAAGAGGGCAGGAAAAAGCAAAAAAAAAAAGAAAAGGGTCCCCACCTTCAGTGGGGCGTGTGTGCAAAAATTGCACAACAAATGGTGACTCCGCTGGGGAAATGCTTTAGAGCATTTCAATGACAAACTGTCATCATGAACTCAAAATATTTGGTTTCTTTCCAAGCATCAGGTTACACCTAGGCAAGGTTTCAAACATCACAAGCAAGCAAACCTTTCCTATACCAGGGTCAAAGTGTGTGCATATGCATTCATTTTCCTTTCCTAAGTTGCAGCAAGGACCGAATTTAGTCTGACAGGGCTACGCAAGGATTCTAACTCCAAAACCAACCTGGATAGAGCCTCATTGTCAGTTAAGCATCCATAGCCCCGGTGAGGTTATCACTGTGACCCTCCCTATCATAGCTCTACTACCATCCAGGTGTCCATAGCCCCGGTAGAGATACTAGGATACCCTTGAAAAGGTGAACCTTTCTGATTTCTTTTCTTTTCTTTTGATATCCTCTTTTGAGATTTGCTTTTAGAGCTTTACTTTTCACCTCGTAGGCAATGAAGCCAACACTCAAGGATGAGAACCATAGCGGCAGTGGAGCAGAATTTAAGAAAGATCACATGCAACCTCAAAATTCTTAAGATTTGTGTGAAGATATAAAACCCAAATATATTCCAGAATTTAACTTAGTCAAGTGACTCCGATTCCCAACCCATGCAACATTAGATGAAGGAAATCTACCAGTTTGAACGACTCTAAAAGGATGATAAGAGTTTGTAAAAGAAATACCAGAGCATCCCCCCAAGACAAGCAACCAGTTGTACAGATGCAACAAGCCCAAAAGAAAGTAGGGTGACCCCCATGGGAACAGCAGAGCAGTAGGGAAAACCAACCCCAATAACACAAGGCAAATCACAAGACTAGAACAACAGCCAAGTAGAGCAAGCCCAAAAGACACCCCACTCTAACCAAAGCAAGACAAAAACAAGATGGTAGAAAAGAAACCTAATCTACTAGACTAACCAGAGAAAACTAATCCTAAAGCAATCTATCTTAAAGAAAACAAAAACCAGCATAAAGCAAAAGAACAGCAAGGTAAGCTGCATTTATTCAGATAAAACCATGTATAAAAGACTTAGAATGGATTGTGATCAGACAAGGTGAGCTAGGACTCACACCTATTTTTCTTTTCAACGTATGGATAAGTAGTAGGGTGATAGTAATAGTCCTTAGGAATGAAAATTCATCTTTATAGTCAACAAAATAAATCTCAACAATGCAACATTCAAACTCAACATTTCAACAAGAACAATCAGCAACTGAGGCAGCTCATTAGGATAATGGTCAATCCATATGCAAGTTCATTGTTCATCATTCCCATAATCAAACTAATAGGTGCAGCTATGAGGATTAATAGGAGCAAGGAAGGAGACAACCTGATTTTGAATTCCTATGGAATGAGCATTGTATTCATCCTTTCCCATTTGTGAAGAATTGGTGCGCATGAAGTCAAGAAGTCTCCACTGATGGTGTAGCACTCTTGTTTGTGTTTCCTCATTCATGTTTTCCTGTGTATCATCATGGACTACATTAGCTATCCCATCATTAAGCACAGTTCCAATGCTTAATTCATTAATAAACAAGGGAATAACAGAATTAGATGAAAGAGAGAACTCCCTGAATTCTTTTGTTAGCACTGGTTCAGGCTTGTAACTGCAGCCCTTAGGAACATCAACTCCTTTTCCTTGCCTCATGGGACATTCATTGATGATTATTTGGGGCTTCTCAGCTGAAAGATCCACCCCCTCTAGGGTTACCTCAGCGTCTACTACTATGCCCTTCTCAGATCCCATGCCAGTTAACTCTTCCACTGGACATTCTTCATTAGCTTGTTGAAATTCTTCTATTGGAGGTTGGTTTGATGTATTTTCTCCTACATCCCATGTATGTTGCAGGGGTTGCACTTTCTCTTCCACCTCCTTTATGGTTGCCTGGCACTAGAAATAAGTGAATTCAGAATGCTCCTCCTCATGTATCCAACACCACGTTGGTAGCAACAACTCCTCAAGGAATACTCTATAACTTAGGGTCAACCAATCCTTCAGAAATATTACCACAAACTCATCATATTTAGTCTGCATTAGATCTTCATCATGGATAGAGGGAGTTTGACTTAGCTCTTCTTCCAGTTGTTGTTCATTCTCGACTACATTCTCCATTTCAGACACTTTGTTAGCCTCTATAGGACCAGCATCCACAGCCTCTCTAGGCTATTTTTTGCTTGAATTTTTATCGGCTACCTCCATTGCTTCAAATATTTTAGACTCTTCCTCCTGACATGTTGCTTGATTTGTGGATGGATCAATACTTGTTGCACATTCTTCAGATCCAGGATTTGCCTCCTCTGTAGTACATTCTTTGATTGAATTCTCTTTCCACTCCAAATATCTTCCCACTTTAATGATAGCGTCCACACATGAACGACAAGTGACTTTTGAATGGGGTGCATTATGAGCTCTGCACCATTTAGATGAGATAAACTCATGCAAGCACTTACCACCATCAAGCTAATCCTTGACTATCTTGGTAAATGCCTCAACTGCAGGATCAACAGATTCCTTTCATGGAATGAATCCATGGCCTACCTAGGAGAAGATTATATGAAAGAGGTCCCAGAATTATATGTATAGGGTAGGAAAAATCATGAGTACTACCTTAATGGGTAATGTGATCGTCCCCAATGGTTGCTTATTAATATGATCAAAGCTATGAATAGAAAGATCATTAGGCTATATAAGATTCTTATCCACACCAATTTTATCTAGAAAATCAATGCTACAAAAATTAAGACCTGATTCATTATCAATAAGAGTACGTCTGACCCCAATTTTATTAATGACAACCATTATCATTAGAGCCTCATGTTGGTTTTGGATTCTCAAGAAGATGTAATTCATGTTGAAGGAATGTAATATCCAGCTTTATTACCTACATAAAATCAAACATGGATGCTACATCATTCAGTTTGATAGAATTTGAGACATCAATCTTTTGCAAATCCTCTTGGATCATCCTGTGGTATGTAGGTGATGTTTGGATCAAGTCCCAAAGGGAAATCTTGGCTGGGGTATTCTGAAGTTGCTCAACAAGATCATATTTTTTATCACTATATTGAGGAAGACTAGGTGGGGATGGAAGATATGATTGAGGAAATAGAATTGATGTTGATCTTTGGTTTGGTTTCTCATTATTTCTAGTTTTATATGTGTCAGCAACTGCATGATAAATTGGTTGCTTCAACACATCTTGTTGCACATAATTACTAGTGAGTTATTTTGCAAAGTTTAGGATATGGACATGAGGTTTAGGAGTTCTTATTATTTGTGTGAATAAGTCATGTACCTAGTTAATTCTAAGAGATTGGAAGCCTTGGAGGAAGCTATGAAGAAACACAACATTTCAGTGCCTAAATATTCTTCCATGGGAAAAGGACAAGCTCTTTCAACATGAGTCATTCATTCATCTTCAGACAGTTGGATTCTTGATTCGGGTGCATCACATCACATGATCAATTCATGTGATCTTCTTGATTCCATTGTTCATACTTCTACTTCTTAGATTTCAATTGGGAACTCTTCACAGATTCTAGTTTTGGGGACAAGCTTTGTTTAGATGCTAGATAGGTGCATTGAGGATGTTCTTCTTGTTCTTGATATTTTAGCGAATCTACTTTCTATATATTAGATTTGTCATTCTGGAGATGGTAATTTAGTTGAGTTTACTCCACAAAATGTGACTATCAGATAGTTGCTACATGGATAGTTGATCATGAGAACCATTTGTATCAGTTTGATGGCTTTGATTCTTCCTCAGGTTCATGTTTTATTGCTCATGATGATTTAATGAGAAAGCTTTGGCATGGAAGATTTGGGCACTTGAACTATTGATATCTTCAGCAAATGCAAGCACATAACTTAGTGGTTGGTCTTCCAAAGATCACTTGCATGAATTTTGTTTGTCAAGGTTGTGTTCTTGGCAAGCAAAATCAAGATCCTTTTCCTAAGGGTCAATCCACTCATGCAACCACACCCCTTGAGTTGGTTCATAGTGACCTCATGTCATTCCCAACTTCTTCTTTTGTAGGGGCTAAGTATGTGATTACTTTTATTGATGATTTTTACCAATGCACATGGGTCTATTTTCTGAAGCTCAAGAGTGAGGTTCTCACCATCTTCAAGACCTTCAAAATATTTGTGGAGAAGTATTCAAGTTTTTCTCTTCAACGAATACACATAGATAATGGGGGGAAGTATGTCAATCAAAAATTTCAATATTTTTGTAGTGAGCATGGTATTCTTCATTAGCACACAGTTCCTTACACTTCTCAACAAAATGGTGTTGTGGAGAGAAAGAACAGGACTCTCAAGGAGATGTCCAATTGTATGATTCAGTCTAGGTCCATGGCTCTATCATTTTGGGCCGAAGCTATCAATTGTGACAACTATATTCAAAACCATATGCCCCACAAGGCAATGCAAAATATGACTCCTGAGGAGGCTTGGTCTAATCACAAGCCTAATGCATCCTTCTTCAAAGTATTCAGTAGTGAGGCTTGGGAATTCATTTCAGATGGTCAGCATAAATCCGTGGAGAAGAAGAGTCAGCGATACATTTTTGTTGGTTATTGTGAAGATGTGAAGGCATACAAATTATTTGATCCTAACACATGAGAGGTCCATTTTCATCGTGATGTTCAATTTTCTAAGTCTTTCACATAGACAAATCCTCCTTCGACTTCTTCTTCATCACAACATACTCAATCTTCTTTAGTTGATGATTTTTTGCCACTTGAGGAAGATTTTGATGATGGTCTTGATCCACCTCCTCCTAATCCACCCACTAGGCCATGATGGTCTTGTGTTACTCTTGAGGAGGTTGGTCCTCTTGTTGGTGATCCTAGAGACACTTTTCGCACTCATTCTTAGGCTTCAAGAATTAGTCTTTTGATTCATGCTATTTCAGAAGATCCTCAGAAGTTTTCAAATGCTTCAGGTATTCCAGAGTGGGATAGTTCTATGGTTCATAAGTATTCTTCTTTGATGAAAAATCATACTTGGGATCTTGTGCCTCTTCCTAAAAATAAAGTTGGTTCTATGCAAGTGGGTGTATCATACCAAGTATGCAGCAGATGGTTCCATTGACAAGTACAAGGCTTGTCTTGTTGAAAAGGGGTTTTCTCAGGTTAAAGGAATTGACTATTCTAAGACCTTTGCTCATGGTGCCAAAATGGATTCTATTCGCCTTGTCCTTGCTATAGCTACATCACAAGGATGGTGAGTGTATCAGATGGATGTGAAGAGTGCTTTCTTGCATGGGGATATTCATGAGGAGATTTATATGGAGCAGCCACCAAGTTTTGTGTAGGACTCTTCACTTTTTTGCAGGCTTTGATGTTCATTGTATGGTCTCAAACAGGCCCCTTAAGCTTGGTATGAGAAGATGGATAACTTCTTTCTTTCTTCCAGCTACACTCGTTGTCATTTTGATCCCACAATTTATACTCAGAGACATGGAGAGGATCTACTCATACTTGTGCTCTACGTGGATGATTTGATTCTCATAGGGAGTTCTACTTACATGATTCAGAGTACACAATGAGAATTGATGGAGCGATTTGATATGATTGACTAATGGTCTTTTGCATTACTTCCTTGGTCTTCAAGTTAATCAAACTTCTGAGGGGATCTTCATTTTCCAGGAAAAAAATATGCTCTTGTTTGCCTTTAGAGAGTTGGCATGGATGATTGCAAGCCTACCCCCACTCCATTTCAGTTAGGTGTTGTATTGTCTACCAATTGCACTAATCCTACAGTTGATCCTACCTTGTATCGGCAGTTGGTTGGTAGTCTTTTGTACTTGACACATAGTCATCCTGATATTTCCTTTACAGTTAGAATTGTCTCTCGCTTCTCACAGGAGCCTCATGAGAGTCATTGGAAGGCCACCAAATGTATCTTGAGATACATTTAGGGCACTACTCATTTCTACATTCATTACACATCAGAAGCTTCTCAGATCGTGGGCTTCACTGACTCAAATTGTGTTGGTGATGTCAATGATTGAAAGTCTACTTCTGGCTTTGTCTTTTTCCTTGGTTCTAGTCTGAGTGTATGGCCATGGAAGAAGCAAACTGCTATTGCATTATCATCAATCGAGGTTGAGTATCGAGGTACATGATGAGATAAAAATAACCTCATCATAATAAAATCTGGAAAGCTTACTTTTACCAACTCAATCCTAATCCTGTGCCAATTTATTAAACTTTAGGAGAAATAATTGTTTATTTTAAAGGAAAATTATGCTTTCTTTCTTTCTTTTGATCAATTGAGAAAATTTTCCAATGTAGGTTTAATGGGTTGACTTGAGTGTTTTTGTAGGAAATAATCGATCATCAAGTAGCTGTTGCAAAAGTTCAACCAGCGCGTGCCTCAAGTGTGGTAAAGAATAGATGTTGCGAACCTACTCCTGAATACCGGGGTGATGCACCGAGGATTTAGTTTTTGTTCTTTAAAATTCTGTTATCAAAACTTCATGGCTCTTCTCGAGCCTTCTATATGTTTATGAGCTTTAAAGACATCAAAGTTAGTTTTAAGTTGTTCAATACTTTTTTAATGGCTATCCATTCCATCTTAAATTTAGGATTTAGTTATAAGTTATCTATAAGAATGTAATTTCATAAGTGATGAATAAGACAGAAGAAGTATCGTTATGTTGTTCACATGGTTTTCAAAATAATGTTGAATGAGTTACCTGATTTTTGTATATTGGTAAACTGTTGAATTATGAGTGATGATGACTGTTCATAATGGATAGAATTGAGAACTTGTAGCTTATGTGATTTAAGGATGAAGTGTTAACCCGCGAGCTAGCCACTCGAGGGGAGTTAGTTAGATAGATAAGTATTTTACTGTAATATTGTTCATTTGTTTAAAGTTAGATAATTGTTCAGTAGGAGGTAATTAAGTTTGTTAAGAGTTGAGTCTGAAGTTTCAGAGCACCATTGTTTTTACTTTGTATGAGTTATCTTTCATAGTTGATAAAATCTTTTATTGTTTAAAAGATGTTCCATTATCTGTTCACTTATTTTTCTGCTTCCGTAGTATATTAGTTGTTTAGTTTGCTTGTTTCTATGCTTTCTAGTTTAGTTGTGTTGCTTTCTAAATTAGTTGTCTTATGATTTTTAACTTAGTATTTCCGGTTTTTCTTAGAATAAATTGTTTTCTATTGAAATAGTAATGGCCTTAGATTAAAATTGATTCCAATAGTTTAAGGTAAAACAAAAAATATAATATGAGTTATCCAAATCATCTTCTTCTGCAAACTGCCTTGGACACTGCCCGATCGACTAATTGACATTCAATATTCTAAAGTAGTAGGACCTAATGAAAACCTATCACTTTTTGGCACCGTTTCCGGGGACTTAAATAACCTTTGTGCTTAAGTGTTATTAGGAGACGATTTGAATACCAATTTTTATACCAAAAATTTATCATTCGGCTTCCTTTTCTGCATAGTCAGGAAAAGAGGCCCTCACGGACGTTTTATACCAAAGACCCCCCCAAAATACATACCAATCATACCTAGGGAAGCCCAAGGCTCAAACGACCACACTTCTGAAGAATTATTTAGGCCTACTCCACCCGATGCTTTCCATTATTTACCTGTTGAGCAACTAGCAGAACAACCAGTTATAGAAGAAATTGTTTTTGAGAAACAAAACCCTCTGAACATCATGGGAGATCGTAGAGCTGAACCTAACCATAATGAATCTCAGCCTCCTAGAACGTTTACCTATCCTATTACTTTGGATGCGGACGATGATACCGTAATGAAGAACATCTCCCCAGCTTTCCTTCCAACCTTCTGTGGTTTATCCTCAGAAGACCCAGACTAGTTTCTCTTTGAATTTAAAGTCTTGTGTCATACTTATGACTATAAGAATGACAACCAAAATTTGAAGCTCTTTTCGTCGACTTTGAAAGATTCAGCAATGCGTTGGTTTATGGGATTGGGTTTTGGTAGTATAACATCCTGGGGGGAAAAGGAGACTATTTTCTTGCAAAAATACCAGAGTTACTATAGGGTAAGTGATCGTAAGGAGGATTTATTTAAACTAAGACAGAATGAGGATGAAATTTTAGAGGATTATCTCGATAGGTTCCTCTTCCTCTACAAAAGATGTGGAGAAGCGACCATTAGCATTGAGATCTTGAAAATTATTTTTCTTAAAGGTCTTGATGATGACGCTAGAAGAAATCTTGACCTAATGGGAAAAGGTGACGTATCTCAACTAACCCTTGAGGAAATATGCGAGTTATGTCAGAATTTCTCCTGTACTCGAGGAGGAATCCGTAAAACTAATCTTTTTAAAGGGTCTAACGAGATAGGTAAGCTCCGCGAAGAAATAGAAAATCTGAAAACAAACATTCTTGTTCAGTTGAATACCACATTAGATGGTATACAAGCTAAAACTTGCAACCCTGAGACCTTGTCAATTTATTGTCCAAGGTGTCAGAATAAACACCTACTACATGAGTGTCCTTTAGATAAAGTCAATGTTTTTTAAATTTGTGAGAAAAACCATCCTACAAATCAGTGTGAGCTTCTATCTAATATCAAGAATACTAAGAAAAAAAACCATTCAGGTTGAAGAAGAGATAAATGCCTTAAACCAACATCAAGGAGGTAATTTCTCTTATGAAAAAAATTCCAATCTTGCATGGAGACCACAAAATAACTGGGCTCATAATCAATGGACTCCATCTTGGAATCAAAATTCCAATCTTGCATGGAGACCACAAAATAACTGGGCTCATAATCAATGGACTCCATCTTGGAATCAGTCACCTCCACCTCAACCTAACTGGGGAACTCCTTATTGGGGATCCCCTGAATGGACAAACCATACATGGGGAAATCAGCAGTGGTCAAATCAACCACAACAACAGTGGTACCAACAACATGCTGCCCCCTAATGGAATCGGGCACAAAATCAATTTTATACTGAACCTAGGAGGAATCAACAACAAAATCTGTTACCTCTAGCTCAAAACCCTCCTCATAATGAGCAGGTGAACCAACCTCAGCTTCCAGCACAACCGCTCTCTAATCCTAAGAATAATTGCCAGAATACACCAGTCTATTCTACCGAACATGAAAATGTGTAAGAGCTTAATGCGATACACTTTGAAAATGTGCAGTTGTATTCTAGTCAAACTCTTCAACCTCCAACTATTGAAGAAATAGTGGAGGAACCAGAGCCTAAAATTCCAATAAAAGACACGTCGTCTAATCAGGATACTACTCCCAAAGACAAAGAGCCTTTTTCAGCGGTAGGGGTTGTTGACTTGTCTCAAGGGGAGGAAGGTCAATCCTTAAGTCAACATAAGAAGGATCATATTCCAAAGGAGAAAAGGATGGCACCATATTCGGAGCGTTTAAATTCCATAACTCTAGAAGATACTCTAGAAGTATCCTTGGCTTCAGAAACTGTGTTAATTCAGGAGATTAAGCAACTACAAATTGAAGTTCCTTTATTGCAAGCAATAAAGGAAATTCCAGAGTTAAACCAGTTAATCAAACAGCTATGTATCAAAATGCCAGGAAGGAAGCCGAAAAAGATAAATATCATTCATATCGATGGTTATTTAGCTGATTTTCTATCTGGAAAGATTATCACTCCAAAATACGATGATCCTTGGAGTCCACTTATAACCTTTACAATCAATGAGGTAGCAATACCAAATTCTTTAGTGGATCTTGGGGTAGCTATTAACGTAATGACTATAGATGTAATTGAAAAATTAGGCCTAACTGATTTACGCCCTACAAGCACAGTCTTACAAATGGCAAATCAGTCTATAGCCATCCCTAAGGGCATCATTAAAAACATCCTTGTCAAAGTTGATGGATGGGAATATCTAGTCGACTTCCAAGTAATCTAGTCCATTACACCTAAAGATAGCTATCCTATAATTCTTGGGAGACCTTGGTTGGCCATGGTTGTTGCTAAGATTGATTGCAAGGAAGGGGGAATGACCATTTCACATGGTCAAGATAGTAAATGTTTGTTCTTATATCCCCCTACTAAGCCTACTGAGCATAAAAAGGTCTGGGTTGATGAACCTGAGGAATCCAATGGTTCAGATAGTTTAGCATCCCTAGCTATGGTAGTAATTAAACAACACGGGGAAGAATTGGAAGAAGAGTTAGTAGGCGATGTGGCATGACTTGCTATAACCCCGAGTGAGGAAGAAATGATGGATGCTCCAAAGATTTTTGGGCAACCAATTGATATAAGTAGAATGGAGCACAGTTATGCTACAATGGGAATGCCTTGTCCCTTAGCTAACATGATCCCTAGAACAAGTCATTTCTTTGAAGACATCACGAGCTTTCACCGGCTTATACCTCATAGTTTTCCTCTCAACACGTTGTTGCGACCTATGTGTACTGTCACTTCAGCCCATCCTGGAACAAAATCGATAATGCTATTACCAAGAAAAAATTTGAATATCAATAGTTGGCTGACAGAAACTCAAGAGGATAAGTTGTTTAATGTGTTGGTACAAAGGTCTAAAGCATTTGGTTGGGATTATACGGACATGAGGGGAATTCACCCAAGTGTTTTTACTCATCACATTTACACTGACATCAGTATAAGGTCTGTTCACCAGCCGCAAAGGAGACTCAATCTTGCATTAAAGGATTTGGTCAAAATTGAGATTGAGAAACTCCTTCGTGCAGGATTTATTTATCCAATATATGATAGTAAGTGGGTATCACCTATGGTGGTCATCCCAAAGAAAAATGGGAAGTGAAGAATCTGTGTACATTATCGAGAACTCAATAAAGCCACTTATAGAGATTATTTTCCCCTACCATTTGTTGATCAGGTTCTGGACAACTTGGCTGGGAGGAAATATTTCTCCTTTCTTGATGGATTTAGTGGTTACAACTAGATTCAGGTTGCTCAAGAAGACCAGGACAAAACCATGTTTATGTGCCCATGGGGCACATTTGCATATAGAGTGCTTCATTTTGGACTGTGCAACGCTCCAACGACCTTTCAGAGAGTCGTTCTTGCCATATTTTCCGCACTCGTTAATGATTGTGTCGAGGTCTACATGGAAGAATTTATAGTCTATGGGTCAACATATGATGAAACTCTTCAGAACCTAGATCGAGTTCTGTAAGTTTGTGAGGAAAATAGACTATCCCTTAGCCATTAAAAATGTTTAATAATGGTGGAACAAGGAATAGTCTTGGGTCATCATATTTCCTTTGAGGGAATAAAGGTCGACCCTACGAAAATTGAAGTCATCCAACAGTTGACTATCCCTTAAACTCAGATAGATGTTCAAAGTTTTCTTGGACATGTTGGTTACTACAGAAGGTTCATAGAAGGCTTTAGTAAAATTGCAGCTCCTATGTTCTCTCTTTTATAGAAAGAGGTAGAATTTGTTTGGACACCTGAGTGTCAGCTATCATTCAAAACCATAAAGGAAAAGCTCATCTCTGCTCCTGTTCTGCGAGGACCAAATTGGAGTATTCCCTTCCATATCTATGTAGATTCTTCTGATGATGCTATCGGTGCAGTGCTGGGACAAGAAGATGAGAATGCGGGTAAGTATGCCATATATTTCATCAGTAAAAATCTTACTTCTGCAGAAAAAGAACTATACAACAAAAAAAAAGGAGTTCCTGGCTGTTGTTCATGCCATAAAAAAATTTTGCCACTACATTATAGGGTATAAGGTTATAGTTTATATAGACCACTCAGCTGTGAAGTACCTAATGAATAAACATGTAGTGAATGGTCGGATTATGAGGTGGTTATTACTCCTTCAGGAGTTTAATGCCACGATTCTTGACAAACCAGGGAAATATAATGTAGTAGCAAATTTTCTATCACAAATCAAACATGAAGAAGGTGACAGTACTCCTGTAGATGATGAATTCCTAGATGAAAATCTATTTGTAGTTTCTATAAAATCACCCTGGTTCGTAGATATCGCTAACTATTTAGCTACTTCAGACGTACCCCCTAGATTCATGACTAAGCAAAAGAAGCGTCTAATCAGGGAAAGTGCCCCATCCAAATGGATTAATGGAATGTTATTTCATTGTGATCCTGATATGATCTTGAGGAGATGTGTAAGGGTGGATGAAACCTACAGCATTCTAAGGGCTTGTCATGATGATCCTTCGGGAGGGAACTACTCTGCGAAGAGAACTTCTCATAAAGTCTTAGGCACCAGATATTATTGGCCCTCAATGCATAAAGACATTAAGAACTACATTCATCATTGCGATGAATGCCAGAGAGTAGGAAGACCAATTGCTTCTTCTGAAATGTTGTTGCTGCCACAGGTAGTGCTTGAACCATTCGAAAAATGGGGCTTAGATTTTATGGAACCCATAGATCCTTCCTCTCAAGGGAAATAGTACATATTGGTTTGCACTAACTACTTGATGAAATGGGCTGAAGTTAAAGCCTTACGAGTAGCTAGGGAAGAGAAAGTCACAGACTTCCTCTATAATAAAATCTTCCTTAGATTTGGAGCTCCTCGAACGATCATTAATGATCAGGGACCCTAATTTATGTCCAAAGTGCTCTTGGAATTTACCAACCATTTTCAGGTAAGCCATAGGAAGTCATCCCCTTACCACCCTCAAGCGAACGACCAGGTAGAAGTAACTTATAGAGAGCTTGAAATTTTTTTAATGAAAACAATTTCTTCTAGAAGAAAAGACTAGGCCAGGAAACTCCCCGGAGCCGTATGGGCATACAACACAACCTGGAAATCTATGACTGGATTCAGCCCCTATGAGCTCATTTTTGGGAAGAAGCCTCTTCTTCCCATTTAGTTTGAATTACAAACTCTACGAACAACTATGGAACTAGGTATGGATTTAAAATGAGCCCAAGTTGAACGAGTTCTATAAATAAGTGAATTGGATGAGCTTCGCTTAGACGTTGTCCATCAAACTGGACTAATTCAACATCAACGGAAAGTGTGGCATGACAAACATATTAAGGAGAGGGAGTTTCATAATGGAGACTGGGACTTGTTATTTGATTCAAGATACAAGGATCATAAGGGAAAGCTCAGGACTCATTGGTTGGGACCTTATGAGATTGATGAAGTCTTTTCAAATGGAACTGTTCAGTTGAAACCAATAGATGGTGACACACGAACCCTCTTAGTTAATGGTCATCGCTTACGTGTCTACCATAAGCCGGACATACGGAGGAATTCTTGAGAATGGTGGAAATGTAGGTCGAGGTCCAATGTGTTGACTCTGCCAAGGCAGAGTCTATCTGGTAACAATGTTGTATTGTTGTTAAAAAAAAAAAAAAATTATAAAAATTATAAATTCAAAAATGTGCAATAAAAGGACATGTATGCCAAGATATTTTTCTTATTTCTTCATTTTGGGACTAAGCTAATTTTTGTTCCATTTTGCAGGACTTCTTCAAAGCAAAAAATAACTTCTGGAGCACCCTCCAAAGATGCTCTGGAACGTTATGATCTCGATGCCAGATGCTCCAAAACTTGACGGTCCTCATGCCCGATGCTCTGGAACTTGTACAAAGCTCATCATATCGAAGAGGCGTTCTACAATAAGGTCCAAAGCTCTTGAAGTTCAAAATTATTTATCATGTCACTCCACTTCATTTTGTTGCTGCTCTGATTGCATCTTTCAACGATGCTCCAGAACTTTCATTCCATTGCTGCTTCGGCTGCATCTTTCAACGATGCTCCGGAACCTTCATTCCATTGCTACTCTAGTTGCTTCTTTCGGAAATGCTTCGGAACATTCATTTCGTTGTTGCTTCGGCTACATCTTTCGGTGATGCTCTAGAACCTTCATTTCATTCCACTCCGGTTGCACCCCACACCGATGCTCTGAAACGTATGCACTAGTTTCGAGCGCGATGTCAAATTGCATGCTCTGGAACTTGTTCGTTCGTATTCCACCGCCTTTTTTCAAAAATTCAAAAATTTTGCGATCCTTCCGTCAGTATATCTTGCACACCTGTCTTTCTATTTTTCTTTTCATCATAAATAAAATCACCGAGTACTGCAGTCATCATTGATGGCTCCGTCATCCATAAAATTCCACATCCATATCATAATAAATTCGTCGTCACCTCAGCCAATGCCTTCACGTCATCCTATCAAATCTGTAAGGTATGAGATCTTCGAACGATCACATAATGCAAGTATTAATTTTCGCTTTAAGTAGGTAGTTATTTTCGAATAAAGAATAATTAATTGGCACGAACTTCACTCCCAATTTAGCAACTTGTGCCACTCGGCGATCAGTTACTTGTATGAAAAATCCTTTTGCATGCCTCCATGCAAATTGGAAATTATTGCATAGTAAGCTACAAACAAGACAGAAATTGAGTTCAAAAGCAATATTTTCAAAAGTGTTGCGGGAAAGCTTTGTGCCATAATTAAAATCTTTTGCAGAGTGGGAAATAAGGAAATGAGAGGTGGTAAAATAAAATCAGAGTTGGATTCAACAGAAAAACTGTTAGAGTTGAATAATATCTCAAGGTTGTTCGAGGAAGCAGGGTGGTTAAATTTTTTCAGAAAATTTGAGGGCTACAATGAAAAGTTGGTGAGCTCTTTTGTAGAAAACTACACAAATAGCGAGGTGGTACTTCATGGGAAGCAATTTAAGTTAAGTCCCAAAATTATTTCTCGCTTATCAAGATGAGAGAATGTAGGCTTAAAAATAAAAGAAACCTCTCAAATTACGTACTAGAAATTAATTGAATTACTTGTTAGAGAGGGAGACCCACGCCCAATGGTAGTAATAAGTACTAGGGAACATAATAAAGGGTTCCAGAGAACCTCCATATTAGAACCCTAGGGTACTTTCATTGCATGGATTATAAATTATTTCACTTGTGAGGGTTAGCTAACTGTAGTTGTAGGACCTGCCTTTTGTATGTTGACCCATTTATGTCACAGAAAGGAGGACCCTGCTCTTAGGGTTAATATGTCTGAATTCATGTATGATTCCCTAAACACTTCCATAGAAAGGTATAAAACAGGGACCGGGCCTTTGAAACATCATGGTTTGATTCAATTGATCTGTAAGTACCACTTCCACAAGAAACCTGAGGGAAAATGGGAGAAGTTTTTAAAGAAAATTGAGAAGCCTACAATTGCAAGGACAATAGAATTAGGGGAACCGTCCCACCAGGCTATTCCACCATCCAAAGCAATTTCTCCTAAGGCTCTCCAACTCCGAAAGCTCCTAATCCCACTACTCCTAGTGAGGATTTTCCAAACTTCCTTAGGGATGAATTTAAAACCCCTGACTTGCCAAAACAGGTTGAGATTATTTATTCTGATTCAAGTAAACCCAGAAGAAAAATAAAAGGGAACAATATAACACCCGTCACATTCCAAAATCTGCCTCCATTAAGAAGAAGTAAGCGTTTAGCTTCTAAATTTTCCGAAACCTCAATATAGGGTAAGGAGGGAAGTTCAAAGAAGAAAAATCCTAAGCGGCCACCTGAGCCCATAGAAATTTCAGAGCTTTCCAGTGAAGAGGAGGTACCCCTAGGTAAAGAAGATTCAAGTGAAGTATTTCCTTCCCACTCTGCACATGTCGAGGAAATCTTCACTGATGAGATTCAGGAAAGAGAACCCGAGGGGGATGACGGTGTGCTAGGAAATTTGTCCCCCTTTGTTAATCAAATTGTCGAGATAGCTGAAACAAGTAGTGCCACTGTAGAGTTAGAAAAGTGTAAAATAGAAATTGATGATCTACAAAGACAATTGTCCAAAGGTAATGAATTAATAAAGTTGCAAAAAGAAGAATTGACTGTGCAAATAGTTATAATAAATAAAAGAGATCAAGAAATATAGGGCTTGAAGCTTCAATTACAGGAAAAGGATTCAATAATCTATAAGTTACAAGAGAAAATGCAAGAACTGAATCAAAAGCATAAAACTTATAGTGTTGACATTGCAAATAAAAATACCGAAATTGAAAGAATAAAACAAAATTTTGTGCGTATGCCCACAACCTTTGAAGAGGACAAGAAAACAAAAACTGAAGAGTTGAATGCTTCCATCAGCAAGGTCATAGAACTGGAACAAGCCTTAAAGGAATGCATTTAAAACCTCAATTGGAGTCCAAAGAAATTCAGAATAAACCAATTGTAACTGATTGGTTCCAGATCTGCATTCCACCTCTGCTAATGAAATGGATAGAAAAGTGTTACTTCCTCAGGTTTTTCCAAGCTGAAAATTACAAGCTAAAGAAGGAACTCGTGCTCCTGAAGGAGTCATTTCACAAAGCCTACAAAGGAAAGTAGGATGCATGTCAACTAGTGGACTGTTTACTTAATTGTAGAAGACCATCAAGAGTTTACTCCATGTTTTTGAATGAACAATCGCTAAGATGGAAGTTGCTTAGGATCAACAATGATCAGCCCTACGAGCCTAATGATAAAGAGTTTGTTAAAATATATGTAGAGTCAACCCCTGAAGACCAAGATCTAATTTGTGAATTCTTTCTGCATGGCTTATTATTAGAAAATCACATAGATTTCCTTATCAACTTGTTCGTTGGAGAGGTAGAACTGAGAGCATTTATCTCCACCATGAGGAATCAAATTCATTGGCAGGATCAGACAAGAGAGTTTGCATAGGAAGATTGGACAGTGGGTCTCCAAATAAGGTCCCCGAATTCAAGGCCTAGTGGTTTCAAAGATACATTTTTGTTTCTCCTTGTTAATGATAAGATGAAGAAAAGATAATGACAACAACCTCAAGCTGTGTTATGATAATTTCATGGAAAATGGATAGAAGTTGATTGAAAAAGCATGGCATTCTTGCGAAGAAAGATTCACCCCACTACCAGCTTACCTGAAGAAAAGAGAGGTTATTTCCCCTCTAAATATCAAGTGGTCATTTAGAAGAGTAGATGCCTTAGTTAAAATCCTGAGAACTCTTAGAACAAAATGGATGGGAATGAAATACGAAACTCCCTTGCTACTCAATCCACCTCCGACCTTCAATATTTCAACAGATTAGAATGACAGACTTTTCAATGAATGGAGGGAGAGTGTGATATTTCACAAAGGGTTCATTTATGACCCTGAAGCTTTTGATGCAACAACAAGGGAGGCACATGATCTCAGTGCCCTATATGAGGAATGGAATAGGACTCAGGGGTTTAACTATGGAGTAGGAGGACCGGCCAGAAATTAGGTAGGGGAGGAAATGATGAGGTAAAAATAACTTCATCATAATAAAATATGGAAAGCTTACTTTTTCCAGCTCAATCCTAAGCCTGTGCCAATTTATTAAACTTTAGGAGAAATAATTGCTTATTTTAAAGGAAAATTATGCTTTCTTTCTTTCTTTTGATCAATTGAGGAAATTTTCCAATGCAGGTTTAATGGGTTGACTTGAGTGTTTTTGTAGGAAATAATCGGTCATCAAGCAGTTGTTGCAAAAGTTGAACCAACACACACCTCAAGTGTGGTAAAGAATAGATGTTGAGAAACCTACTCCTAAATACTGGGATGATGCACTGAGGATTTAGTTTATGTTCTTTAAAATTATGTTATCAAAACTTCATGGCTCTTCTCGAGCCTTCTATATGTTTATGAGCTTTGAAGACATCAAAGTTAGTTTTAAGTTGTTCAATACTTTTTCAATGGCTATCCACGCCATCTTAAATTTAGGATTTAGTTATAAGTTATCTATAAGAATGTAATTTCATAAGTGATGAATAAGACAAAAGAAGTATCGTTATGTTGTTCACATGGTTTTCAAAATACTGTTGAATGAGTTACCTAATTTATGTCTATTGGTAAACTATTCAATTATGAGTGATGATGACTGTTTGTAATGGATAGACTTGAGAACTTTTAGCTTATTTGATTTAAGGATGAAGTGTTAACCCGTGAGCTGGCCACTCGAGGGGAGTTAGTTAGATAGATAAGTATTTTACTGTTCTATTGTTCATTTGTTTAAAGTTAGATAATTGTTCAGTAGGAGGTAATTAAGTTTGTTAAGAGTTGAGTCTGAAGTTCTAGAGCACCATTGTTTTTACTTTGTATGAGTTATCTTTCGTAGTTGATAAAATCCTTTACCATTTAAAAGATGTTTCATTGTCTGTTCATTTATTTTTCTACTTCCGTAGTATATCAGTTGTTTAGTTTGCTTGTTTCTATGCTTTCTAGTTTAGTTGTGTTGCTTTCCAAATTAGTTGTCTTATGATTTTTTAGTATTTCTGGTTTTTCTTAGAATAAATTGTTTTCTAGTTAAATAGTAATGGCCTTAGATTAAAATTGATTCCAATAGTTTAAGGTAAAACAAAAAATATAAAATGAGTTATCCAAATCATCTTCTTTTGCAAACTGCCTTGGACACTGCCCGGTTGACTAATTGACATTCAATATTCTAAAGTAGTAGGACCTAATGACGGCCTATCAGTATAGTTTTGGCTAGTTAGGAGGTTTTATGGCTTCATCAGTTGATGACTAAGTTTGGATTCCCTTCCACTCAGCCCACTACTCTTTGGTGTGACAACCAAAGTGCCATCCATATCTCTCGCAACCCAGTGGAGAATCAGCGTACTAAGCATATTGAGATCCACATGCACTTCATCAGACAACTCATTCAAGATGGTGTTCTCATCTTGGAGTATTTGCCTACAAATCAACAGGTTGTAGACATATTCACTAAACCTTTGACATCGCCTCATTATCTTTAGTTGTGATTGATGCTTGGGGTGAAGGAAGTTTTCCTTGGGGGGTCTTGATGAGTCCTCCTTCCTTCATTTTTATTTTTAGCTTTTTCTCTCTTTTGGAGAGGAGTTTTCGCCCATGGGGTTTTTCTCCTTTTCTTCACTTGTGAGAGTTTTTTTATTTTGTACATGGGTACCTAATCAAGCCTTGTTTTCAGGACCAATCTTTTGCATATTTTCATTTGTTTGCTCCTCCCTAATTTGAACTTAAGGGAGGTGTTGGTGTGAATAATTCTTGTACCTAGTTATTTTTTTACTAGGGACTTAGGGGACTTAATTCACATGTTAAGTTTACTTAGGATATAAGCATTTTCTGGAAGTCTTAGTTGTCTTATCTAGACTTCACATAATCCTAGGTAGTTATGAGTTAGTTGTCTCATGTGAGAGGATTAAGACACTTATCATGATCTTGTCTTATCCTATCTCTCATCCTTTCCTTTATAAGCAAGGCATCTCTAGTATATTTTGGCATAGCATTGTATTGTATTGCATAGCATATTGATCATACATTAAAATATTGTATTGTATTGCATAGAATATTGTATTGTATTGTATTGCATGCATGCAATTATTTGGTGTTGCAGATTGAATATCTCGGTTGCTCACTCCAACACTTATAATGAGAGGTGGTTTAGGAGGTCCAATAATTAGAGTATTTTTAGGAGGTCTAATAATTAATTATGGTTTCACAACTTCAACTTGTTGGCAATATTCTATCAATGGAGGACCTTATGTTAATTTTGAATATGAATCTATGCAAGCCACCTTACTATCATTTAAAGGAGGAAATGTTTCAATGATTTCATCCTCTTATGCCACAATATCTTCCCAAGTAGGTGAGGTATTTTGAGGGAAACAAACATGATTCTCATTATTCTCAATGATTGGATCCTCTTGCATCAAGATACCCTCATAAGTAGGAGAGATATTGGAAGAACTAAAATGAGTGTCATGATTGTCAATGATTGCATCCTCTTGCACCAAAATAACCTCACAAATAGGGGAGATGTTGGGAGAAGAATGGAGATTAGGTCAATTTATGTTAATAAATATATCAATGATTTTATTTTTTTCCCTCATAATATTCTCATAGGTAGAAAAACTATAGGTAAGAAAGCCATATTTTGCTATATCAAAACTAGGATTTTGAAAAGAAAACTTCTTGTTATTGTCTTATGGGTCAAACTAGTGATGCACAACAAAATTAGATAGTTTTCATAATAGACTTCCAGAACAGGAGCCAGATTTGAACAAAGACCACAAATAGAGATGTTCACAGAAAATTTTAGCCTGAACTGATTGGACAGGGGCGTTAGGTGCCCTATACCAAAGAGAAAATTTTGGAAAACTCAGAATCTAGAAACTACCTATAGGTTTTAAGGGTCTTAGGTTGTAGAGGTTCAAGCCTGAAAGTAAACAGGATTCTGGAAATGCATACAAACCTAGTTTTTCTATATGAAGCACATACATGCATGCAATTTTTTATGTTTATAGAGAAATTTAATATGTTCAAATGATAATTTTCAGAATTTTAAATATTGTAATTGACTAAATTTTCCAAAAAAATATAGGAAATAAATACCATTTTATCTTTTGAAATGAAAATACTATGCAATTTCTTCTCTTTTTCAATGTTTTCACTAAAATATGCATGCATAAATGACAAAATAATATTTCAATTAAATTTCTCAATGAAAATAACTCAAATCTAGTCCCTAAATAAGGAAAAAACAGATCTTAAATTATGCAATTTAAATCCAAAAATATTTTTCATATTTTTCTTTTCTTTTTAATTTATGATGAACAAATAATGCACATACATATTTTGAAAATGAAATAAATACAAGATATTCAAAGCACATAGGTTTTGAATCAATTTTTAGAATTTTATGCTTTGAAAATTAAAAAAATCAAGTGTAGGACATATCAAGTTCACCAAAATGTTTAATTGAGAAAGGGATCCTAGACCTAATGTGTAGATCACTAAGATCAATCCTTTTTTCAAATAACATTAGAATCCAAATCAATAAGGGTATGAGATTAGCTAACAACCTAAAAGGAGAGGCAATTTTCCCTAGATCTGGTTCTTTTATTGATTTATAAATTGATTTATTTAAACGTGGATTTAATTGATTTAATTTGACTATATAGCCTAATCTGAAAAATGAAATTTATCGCACAAATGAAAACAAAAAGTAACATAATGGATTCAAATCCGGTACTGAGATATAGAAAGTAACTTGTGCTACAAATTTGAAATTGTTTTAGTTGGTCAAGGGCATGGGGTACCCTTGACTGGATTTCTTATTTTACAGATCTAGAAATTGTGATCTGAAGGTTATTGTCTACTCTATGTTTTCCTAAACCATGTTTTAATGAAACTCCTGGACCTAATCTACACATAAAAAGAGGGGAAAGGTTGTGTTATATAGGTTTTTTCCTAAGTTAAACCCCATTTTGGTATTTCTACCTCCACATATAGAAAATGATAATGATCAAGAGAGCATACCCTAGGTCAAGTAGAGCGAAAAAAACAATAGTTGACTAAAATGATAAATGACAATGTTACCTTGATGTGAAATACTTGATGAAGTGATGTCACACCACAAGTTATCACAAATTTTGATTGATGGATGCCTTGATTTCTTTATAGACCTACTTAAGGTTAGTTCCCAAAACATGATATATTGTTGCAACTAGCATGTAGAGGATAACTCAATACATCTTCATAAATTGGCATGATGGATCATAATAGCTTATTGCACACAATTCGCTTCATTCTTCTTGATGTCTTGCAAGCTTGAAATTGATTGATGAATTTTTTTTAATAATGTTGCTAAATTTTCCCTTGAATTGCCTTGACTAATTTTAGGATCTTCAATTTTTCTCCATAGATTTCTTAGGATATCAAATGGTTGTTGGCAAAATAAGGATAAACAATTGAGAGGGGGGGTGGGTGGGACGGGGGAGTGGGTGAATCAGTTGTTATAGAATTTAAGCTTATTCAACCTTAATAAACTTTTAATCATAGATCTGATAATTAACACTAAAAGCATAAATCAACAACACATCAGAGACACACGAACACCAAGATTTTATACATGGAAACACTGTTAGGGGAAAAACCATGGTGGATGTTACTCCACAAGATTATACCCTGTTATAAGTATAATGAAAGAAATGAATAGGGAATGCACATGCATTTAGGCACACTACCTAGAGCTCACTGCTCAAAGGGAAGACTCACTGCCTAACATAAAATAATCAGATTAAATCCATCTGATGAGGTTGAACTAAGAAATTAGCTTCTACAAAAGCTTGATGACAGTTTCGATTAGGCACATAAACACTTCTTCACACTTCGCTCAATCTTCTTCACACTCTGCTCTGAAATCAAATGATCTCTTTATTCGCATATTTCGCATACACCACACACTCACACTTCCACACTTCTCACCAAAATGAAGAAACAATCATTCTTTCGTTCTTATATATCCACTACCTAAATTTACATCAACAACTCTGTCAACCATAAAATAAAGAATAAATTACAATTGTCGGCCCAATTTCATGAACAAATCTTAATGCATACCAACCTAATCGGTCACAAAAAGTGAGGACCTAAATCAACATCCTCGAATAGGCCAAACAATAAAATATTAATCTATAAGGATCCGCAACATGCTACCACCATCATGTCGGCCAAGAACATAAAACCCTTGAACACATAAAGGAAAATCTTTGATCACGAACACACCAATCAATGCGAGTGTACCACACTAATAGAGCACGATCTAGAAACATCACTGAACATCTTAGGAACGTACGAAATGACTCAATTCATCGAAATTGCAATTACATCTTCCAAAAACACCTGCTATAGTAATTGAGTAACTATAGCAACACAAAACTTCATAACTTTCTCAATTCTTGATGCACACCTTTGAAACTTTCAGACAACATACTAGATAGGCTCGACAACAAACCATTTAATGCATTCCTTCTGATCATCAATGTACAAAACTTACCATCACTCTGACCTTCTTAACTTCAAAGGCTACTTGCAATATATTTATTACAATTTTCTCAATATCCTCAACATATACAACCTTCAATTCATTAATGCTAATAGTGTTGACATCAATGAGAACCACATATCAGCAACACAACCACAATATCCAACAATGGTGAAAAAACTTTGTATTTATATGCAATTCTTCTAATTCCCAAAAATTAAATACTGATAGCCAACAAATGCAATTATATTTTCAAATCATATAATATCGACATTGACATATTTGAATATGGGCCCAAAATGGCTGGTCAAGGGGACTAAGCACCCTAGACCAAATCTATCCTTGTCGAGGCCTAAAGTGTCGGTGGCAAATATTAAATGCTTAATTCTATTCCCATCATTTTATTTTTGGAGGATATTCATAAAATGAGTACTTAAATGCATAATTAGGTCCAAGCACATAGGGGGAGCAAAACCTAGTGTGAAATTGTCAAGGGTGACAATTTTTGATGCTACAAGGAGTATTAAAAGAGCTCACATTTAAGACACATGAGGTACAATAAAAGTTTTGTCTTCTTTTAAAAAATATCATTTTTCTCTAAGTTTTTGCATAAACAAGATAATGAAATGATTAGAAAGGTCATATTTTCCTATGGAGACTATAAAATGAGATAATTAGAGAAGGATAAAGAAGTTTTGATAGAGTTTGATAATGAAGAGAGCAATTAGATTTTTGGATTATTTATCCCAAAATAATTTCCTTACATACAACTACGTTGTAGTATAATTTTATTTATGTTTTATGTGCATTTCCCCTTTCTATAATTGTAAAGATATTAAATTTGCACAATAATGTCCTCTAAGATAAGTTTAGAAAGTGTTTTCACGTATATTTATTCTTTTCATTTGATATCAAAGCCTAATCACCTCATATTATAAGTGTTAGGTAGGTCATATTTTTGTACTAATCTTTGTTTGAGTGGAATCTTATCTACAAATTTATTTTATCGTATTGTACAAAGAGGTGGCAAGAACTTATATAATAAAATTAGAGAAGTTCTTAAGCATAAACTTTGAGATTTAGGAGTTGAAGATGGATGATATGCTCATGGATAGATATATGTCTAGGATATAACATCTAGATCCAAGCATGATGAAATGTCACAAGAAGGCTAGGAAAAATGGATAAAAAGTTTAAGGGTATCATTAGACTTTATTTATCTGATTTAGTTTTTGAATGTGTATGAAGATACCACAACATAAAAACCTTGGAAGAAGCTAAGTGATATTTATCAAGCTAAATATATAGTAAATAATATTTTCCTAAGAAATAAGTTATATATCCTTGGGATGGAGGATGATGGCTCCATGGTCAAAGACCTAAGTGTATTTAACATGGTTACTACTTATTTATACTCTATGGAGTGAACATGGAGCAGAATAATCATTGCATGATTTTTTTTGTTCTTTACAAGAATTATGGGATCGCTTGGTGATGGTGACTGGGATTATTACCTCTAAAATCAAAATGAATGAGGTAGTAGTATTTTTACTTTCTAAAGAGATACATGGAGTGAATTTTACATTAGCCAAGGATACCCTAGTTGTTCATGGTAGATAGAAAGAAAAAGGTAAAAGGACAAGAAGCAAGACAAGTCTAGATTTAAATCTTGTGGGAGATCCAAATCTCCTGGTAAGTCCAAGATAAATTATTGGAACTACAAAAAGATTGACCATGTTAAAAGAGACTATAAGTAGGAAAATAAAAATAAAAAGTGAGACTATGATGATAAGTCCAATAAGTCCTCCTATGATGATGGGGATTCCTTTTTCATGGCCTTGGCTACGTATGAATCAAAAGGTGTGTGGTTGATTGAATCTAATGTATCTTTTCATATGACCTTGCATCAAGATTGGTTTATAAAATATGAGGAATATTATGGTGGAAAGGTGTAACTTGGAGATGATTCTCATCTAAATATTGTTATTTGTGGAAGAGTCTTGATTCAATTCCTTAATGGACAAGTGAAAGATATCAATAGTTCATTTCATATCCCTAGTTTGGCATAGAACCTACTTTATATGGTTGTGCAAGTTATTTTTCCAAGTGAAGGGTGCAATATGGTCGAAGGTGCTATGTTTCTTGCTAAGGGAGTTTAAAATGGCACTTTGTTTCAACTAGATGCATATGTGATCCAATGCAATAGTTCCTCTATTTTTATAGTGAATATATGTGCAAAATATTTTTCTTCACCATTGAAACCAACTAAAAATAGGATTATTATATCAACTTTCGATGATTGTGATTTATAGGTACCTAAGGGTGCTCATGATTTAGAGACTAATATCATTGCAAAGAAGCAATATTATGACACAAAATAATGGGTCACATTGTTCATGATGATCTAAGCACCTTGAAAAACAAAATCCTTGTCAAGGGGATAAATGATTGTAACCTTGAGTTCAATTTTTTTAAATATTATTTTTATGGAAAAAAAAACCATGTTTATTTTTATTCTAGTTCTCATAAATCTTCCAAGGTATTGGAATTGATATATTATGTTCTTTTTGGTTTTGTTAATGTTACTTTGATTTTAAAAATACATTTATTATGTTTCATTCATTAATTATTACAATTGAAGAACATGGATATACTTCCTTAGGATTAAATCAAAAGTATTCATCTAGTTTAAAGGGTTTAAGGCTCTTGTAAAGAATCAAACTGGTAAAAATATTAAGATTTTGAGGAATAATAATAGTAGTGATTTTTTTTCAACAAATTTTAATAGGTTCTACAAGGATCATGGAATCAAAAGACATAAGATAACTCCTTACATCCCTCAACATAATGTAGTTATAGAAAGAATGAAAAATATGTTGATGGAGAGGGCTAGAAGTATGTTTAGTGGGGTTATCTTGGAACAAAAATGTTAGGTAGAAGTAGTTGGTATGGCTTGTTACTAGGTAAATAGGTCTCCTACATTAGTTATGCTTTATAAGACTTATAGAGGTGTTGTCAAGAAAAAATTATTCATTGAGACATATTAGAGTTTATAATTGCAAGGAATATTTTTATGTGCCTAGTGAGAAGAAGTCAAAATTCGAGAACAAGACTATAAAATATATCTTTATCAATTATGGTATTGATGTGAAAGGGTACAAGCTTTGAGGTACAATGGCTAAGATATTTTTGTATAGTAGAAGTGTTATTTTTAGACGAGTTGGCCTTCTTCCACTATTTTGTATCCAAAAAAGATGAAGATAAATATGTAGTTCAATTACCCCCAAAGACTAAGAAATTTGAACTAGAAGCCTACAAAGGATCTAATGAAGAAGAGAGATTAGATATTTTAGATATTTTTAAAGAATAGATAAAACCTCCACCTCAATCATTGAGGAGATCCACCCAACAAAGACAATAAAAAAATAGGTATACTCCTTATTGGAGATGTATTTTTGTTTTGATTACTAACACTAGTGAGTTTAGGACTATAAAGAAGGATATGGGTATGAATGCTACAACATCCTAGAAAGTGACAATGAATAAGGATATGGTTGCATTGAAGAAAATGACACATGACACCTAGTACCTTTCCCTAATGGACATAAACCCATTAGGTGTAAATGGGTGTTCAAAAAAATGGTTCATATAGTAGTGTTGAGAAGTACAAGATGCTATTGGTTATGAAGGGATATTCCTAGATTGAGGGAATTGATTATGGTTATATTTTCTCCCTAGTTGGTAAGCTAACATCCATTCAGTCTATATTATCTATTACAATAGTGTTTGATATTGAGATTGAGAAGATGAATGTGAAGATAACTTTTCTTCATGGTGATTTGGATGAAGAGATTTATATGTTATAATTATATCAATACATTGAAAAAAGTAAAGAAAAGATATGGTTTGTAAGTTGAAAAAAATGGTATGGTCTTAAGGAATCTCTTAGGATGTGGTACCAAAATTTTGATATATTTGTGTTGGGATTGGGATTTTTGAGGTCCAAATTGGATCATTGCATCTATAATAAGATAGACAATGACTAAATCCTTATTATTTCATTATATTTTGATGATATATAATTTTTTTAGTGATGTGAATGGTATGATTTATAAATTGAAGTCTCAAATTTTAACATAGTTTCAAATGAAGGATATAGGGGTAGTTGGGTTCATCTTAGGTATGGATATTAGAAGAGATAGAGCTAAAATAAATATTTATTTAGGCCATAGTAAGTATGTGAACTCGGTCTTGAAGAAATTCAACATGTTAACTTTTAGACCATTATGTATTTTTATTTTATTGGGTACTAAGTTATTAGTTGAGTAGTGTCCAACTTCTCCTAGTGAGATGGAGGACATGGCTTGAGTACCTTGTACTAGTGCATTTAAGATTTTGGTGTATGATATGGTTTGTACAAGACCAGACATTACCCAAGCAACAAGATTCCTTAGTCATTTAATGACTAATCCTAGCACATTGGGATATAATGAAGAGGGCTTCAAGTATTTGTGGGTTACCTCTAAGTACTCCATTTGTTATAATGGTAATTATATAGGGGACTAAATCTCAATAAGTATTTGTAGAATTATGGATTTAGATTGGGCTAGAGATGTAAGAAATCCATTTAGATTAAGTGATTGTGTTAATATGTGGGGCTGAGTCTAGGAGCTATTATAGTTCTATGTGACAATCAAAGTGTCATATGTCTAGCAAAGTTGGACATCCTACATTGTAAATATAAAAATATCTAAGACACAAAAAAGAGTTGTAAAAAGGAGTTACACTTTTGGCCAGCTTATTATGCATATTATGAAACATCATAATGAATCTTTGAATGGAGATAATGAAGCCAAAATAGAACACCTAAGTTATTGAGTGGATTATGGCATGTTTATGATAGGTGAAAGGAATATGATATTTTTTGTATGTGAACTCATCTTGGGATAAATGGATGTTGATTTTCTAACTAGGTATTTGGATGCCATATTTTTGGGTGGTTTTACCTCATGTTTTTTTAATTACCATTTGATATTTTCATGTATTACTTTTATTTATTGGGTGCTTGAGATGGAGGTATTGATAGTTGATTTACAAACATTGTTATGATATCAAAATTACTCTAGAGTTGTGTGTTGGTGATACTCGTATAGGGCATGTTCTTGAGATTGTATATTGTAACCTTTGTTGTCGATAATAAAATTGGTTTACTTTTTGGAGTGTGAGGTTTTTCTCCTAAAAGGGTTGTCCCTTGGTATAATTGTGCTTATGTTTCATATGTGTTTTTTTCTTTCTATAATTGGAAAGCTCTAAAATTTCCACAATACTCTCCTCCAAGAATAATTTAGGAAGTGTTTCTATTTACCTTTTGCTCCTTTTATTATATTAAAAGTATTTAGAGTTGCTTATCCATTATAGAAATTATTTGCACTGGACTTAGAATATTTCTTGCAAAAAGAACCCATACTATCATATTAGACGTATTTTTATTGATATTTAAAAGGATATAATGAAGAAGATGGAGCATTAAATGAACCATAACTTAGAAGATAAACATCCAATAGTTTGAGATCACGGTTTCTAACACTTTGACATAGATTTAAAAAATGTTAAATAATAATTGAATATAACCTTATCTCTAATTGTTGGAAGAAAACTATCAATAAATAATGCTTATAACTCATCATTGGGTGGTTGATTATTCATCTTTGCAATCAATATTTCAAAGAATTAGACATAATACATTAATCATTTCATTTGGTCCTTTCTTACATTATACTAATTTTTCATTTGACCCTTCGACCAAGATTTGATTAAAAATGTCTAACAAAAGAATTGCTAATTAGGCCTATGAATAGATAGATCTATGAGGTAATAAGAAGAACCAATCAAGAGCATATTCCTTTAGTGTATGTGAAAAGAGTTTTGTAATCAATATATCAAGAAATATAAACCAATTACATTGAATTCTCTTATATGGGTAACTGGGTCATCTTTATCATCATACAATTCAAATTGAAATGAAAAAAAAAAAAAAAAGGATATGCTAATTTTTTATAGGATAATGTATTATGATTTAAATCATTTGTCAAATTATTTTGATTATTAGAAGGGAGATTATTAATCCTATTCTTAACTTGACCAATCTTTTTCATGGTGCTTTGATGAGAAGGTTGGTCAATGGTAAGGAATGAGTAGGCATATGGGTAGTAATGGGTTGGTTATATATGGGGTGGGATGGAATAGTAGAGGAAGTGATTATAGGAGGTGGTTAGGAAAGAGGTTGTGAAGAGATGGTGGGATAGGTAGACAAATTTTCATGGGGGAATAATGGAAGCATTTTGGATACGAGAAGTAGGAGGAAAAGTGTGATAGGAAACTAGGTGATCGAGGTTGGAAAGGGAGAATGGAAGAAGAATCTTGATAATGTGAGTAGAATCTAGAATCAAGAAGTTGTAATTCGTTAGCCATTTTTTTTTTAACACTAGCAAAGCAAGGCTCATGGTCAAAGGGTTCTTCCTCATTGAGGTACAAATGTGTATTCAAATTTTCCATAATAGTAATCTTAAAGTGAACCATAATGAGAGAAGGGTTTAGTATAGGGCTACACCTAACAAGAAGATAAGATTGTGTAAGACATTTTTTCATACAAACTTAATATATGGTTGATCCAAGAAGATGTTACACAATTAAAGCATGCAAATTTTATATCAAAGCAAAAAATGGGAAAAAATTTTAAGAAAAAAGATCAAATCAAAAATTGTAAAAATCTATGAGAAAGATTAGAAAAAGATCAAATCAAAAATTGCAAAAATCTACAAAGAAAGTTAAAACCCTAGGACAAAACACTAAGGGAATCAAAAAATCGAAGTTAATCAAAATGTAGAGAAATAATATAACACCATGAACTATCTAAATGTAATCAGACCCCTATATCTATATATAATTTCAAATATACACCAAAAACAAAACTATAAAATACAAAATAATAAATCAAAATGTAATATACTAATAAAAATTATGAATATTTATATAATATAGATAATATCTGATATCTAATTTATTATACTTTAATCATTTATTTTTATTAATGATCTGAAAAGACTACAATCCTATCTAATCTATGACATGCTGCACAATCCAAATTACAAGAATACTTGCAAAGATATTTTATAAAAATCATTTAAAACCAGGAGTTTACATCAATTTATGCCCACTAATACTAAAAGTAGGTATAAAACAAAAGAAAAATATTATCCATAATCTGTACGGATGACAAAGAATAATATTATTCATTTACACACTTTTCTCTCAATGCTTATCTGAAAGTATATTGTAGACGCAATAGAGGACCTTATGGTAAGGCAAAATGTCTAATGAAAACATCTCTTGTTTAACTTATGGTATCTACTCAAACCTACTCTATAAGTAGTATGTCAAAGCAAAATGGGGAAGTTGGGGGTTTGTTTTAGCAGTTCACGTTACCCTTGACAAGGACTTTAAGTTAATCTATAGCGGCTAGCGTACACAAAATTTCCCACAACCATGCATTATTGGCGATCCCTCCAAGTAAAGGGGGTCGTTTTCAAAGTATGGACGTCCTACCAAGAATACAAAACAAAATGAGCGTCCCCATCTAAACATTAGAGGGAGGGGTAATTCTTAAGTCAAATACCATGGTGAGAGATTTTGTCAAGCTTCTAGAAGGGGGCCCTCTTTTACTAGAATCTAACAATGTAAGAAACATTCACTTGGTGTGGTGGGGGATCATTAGTGGGGGATCACGGAGCTCAAAGGTTAAAGATTATGGATCACTTAGAATTGATCTAAACATTAGGTTACTGTTTTTTTGGGCATTATTTTGGAGAGAGCATTAGAGTTAAGGTTTTAAATACGTTCAGTTGGTGTGGTGGGGGATCAGGGAGCTCAAAGGTTTGAGATTATGGACTACTAAGAATCAACTTAAATGTTAGGGAACTATTTTTTGTGGGCATTATTTTGGAGAGAGTATTAGAGTTAAGATTTTGAACACGTTCACTTGGTGTGGTGGGGGACAAGGAAGCTCAGAGGTTTGAGATTATGGACCACTCAAAATCGACTTAAATGTTAGGGTACTGATTTTTGTGGGCATTATTTTGGAGAGAGTATAAGAGTTAAGATTTTGAACACGTTCAATTGGTGTGGTGAGGGACAAGGAAGCTTAGAGGTTTGAGATTATGGACCACTTAGAAACAACCCAAATGTTAGGGCACTGTATTTTGTGGGCATTATTTTGGAGAGAGTATTAGAGTTAAGATTTTAAACATGTTCACTTGGTGTGGTGGGGGACTAGGGAGCTCAAAGGTTTGAGATTATGGACCACTTAGAATCAACCCAAATGTTAGGGTACTGTTACTTGTGGGCATTACTTTGGAGAGAGCATTAGAGTTAAGGTTTTAAACACCGTCTATCTTTAAATCTTGTTTGATTATTGGGGTGATGCTTTGTGTATGGTGGTGTGGGTTCTTCTTTCTTTACTATTTTATGGTTGGTATTCATATCAGAGACAAAAATATGAGCGTAGTAAAACATTTTGGAGACATTCTTTAAACCAAGATAATGAGTTAGGCATCAGCTGACTATCTCCCCCTTGCCCCCTTACATACTAGTCATTGCCTTTTTTCAATGTCTTCTCAATGATGTGGTTGGGCCCATTTTGTCGGGTAGGACAAATTTCATAGTTGACTTTGGCCATTTATGTTCAACGAGATATTTCTAATAATCAACTTCTTGACAAAAGAACAAAATAATGAGTGTATAATTAGGAGTTAATGGTTACCAAATGAAAATCCCAAACTTGAGACCTTCTACTCACCTTAAACTGTATGGCTCTTGTTACTTGGTTCTCATTTCTTGTTATCTATTTATGTCAAGAACTTTAAATTTTGTTATTTATTTTTTAGATCACAATTATTTATTTTTTGAGATTGCTTGATATTTTAATGTTTTCATTTTTGTAAGTTTGACCATAATCAATTTTAGGATGTGGTACGTTTCATCCATTTTGTAAAATAATCTATGAATTGGTATAGATATCTTAAATAAATGTAACGTAAAAAGTGTTAGAGATATAGTCTTAAGCTATTTTATTTACTTAAGAGATTTTTTTTTTTACTTTAGAATTATTTTGTTTAATGAAAACATAAATTTTAATTTTTATTTAAGAATTATCTTATTTTATCCACGTTATTTATTTTTTATTTGAAGAACTATTATTTGGTAATATGCACTTGTTTTACTTTTGATGTAGCTTTTAATTTTACTTTTGTTAACTAAAAAGATAACCATCTACAATTAAAATAAAAAATGATGTAAGACTTATGCATAAAACATAATTAAAAAATTAAATTACTTTTGAATAAGTCACCATTCATTATTTGCATAATTCTTTTGTTTTGTTTCTACTTTGTAAAGTGTAATAAATATTATATTTTTTTTATGTTAATTTTTAATATTTTTATTTGTCAGTATTAATATATATCTTAAAATTTTGATACCTTTATATTTAAAAAATAAATGTTGAGTTTCACATAGTTTTTCTTTCACTTTCTTTTACAATCACTACATCAAGTGTTTCTTCCTTATAGATTCCCTTTCAACATAATTGTACATGAAATATTATACAAATATATTTCATAAAATAACAATTTTGGCTTATTTTACAAAGTTTAACATAAATAAATAATATATTGAATTTTGAAGATTTGTTTGTTTATCTTTTTCATTGATAGGGTAAACATCTTGACTATAAGCAAGTTGTTAGTATCACCGTAGGGGTACAAAAAATCAATCTCTTTCAATGTGGTGCATCCATTCTACCAAAGTGGCTGAAAACACAATCCCATCCTCATCCCATGAGAAATCTTAACTCATCAAAACTTAATCCCCTATAAACTCATTCAAAATTATTCCACTCCATAAAAAAAATATTTTATTTCTACATACTTTTATATAAACAATATTTTAAATGTATGAAATTATAAAACAATACCTTTTTTTTTTGGAAGAAGCTAAAATGTTTTAACAATGCAAAACATGGTTGTAACAACAACAACATAAAAACAAATACAAGATTGCATCAACAACAACAAAACAGTTGCAAACCACATCAAACAACGCTACCTCCAAGTAGCAAACAACTATGTTGACGACACACAATAAAACAACTATCTTTTTGATTCTAATAGTGACAAAACATAGTAGCAACAAAACAATTGTTCCAACAACATAACCACATCATGTAACACTGCCTCCAAGTAGCATGCACCTCTATTGCAGACACACAAAAAAATAACAAACTTGTTGATTTCCACTCCTGACAACATATAAGGGTAGTGTATGAAGATCTTGCAACATAAAACAATTGCCAGCTAAACACCTTGCACAAATCAAGTGATACTAGTATTCGAGTAGGCCTGAAAACTAGTGTCTGAAGTAGGTTGGAATCTTTAAGACAAAACCTTATTCTTGAGATATGTAAGAAGGCTTTGGCTTGCCGCTTGAAACATCATTATTAATGTGTTAATCGATTGAATGGGCTATCCAATTCACTTGGTTTAAAATTAGAAGAGATGAAATGAGTTTTCACTTCACAAGACGACAACCAAACATCTAAATTTCCATATGCATTTAATAATCATAAGGTGATATGAACTCGAAATTAAGTTATGTGTTAGCCGATAAACCATGAAGAACATCTTTCCACGTCGAAAAAAAATGATACAGAGTGAAAAGAGTTGTCCACAACTACTTAACATGAAGACAAAACCAAAAGCAATGTTTGAAAACTATGCCTATTAAAGTCATTTTCATTTTCAAGAATTATAAAAATATTAGCTCACAAGAATCTTTCAAGATGACTTTATATAATTATCTGGGCACCTTTTCAAATTAACTGTACACTAAAATCTGAAAGAATCGACATGAGTTTTGTTGTTCGCCACGGAACCGTTTACCGTACATTAAAATAGTAAGGAATCGTAATGGTTTGGATAAAACCACGGTCACATCAATTCATTTGTAGTCCTCCCACTTTTTGACCTTCGTACAGGAAAAATTAATTGTGGGTTCTGGGGAAATAGGATAGCATTAACATTTCTTTTTGGTATGTGATTGTGATTGCGGACGTAGTGCCTGGAAACTACACAGAAAAGTAAAGCAGGCGGTACAGACAGTTTGGATTGCGTGGGGGCTTATCAGTAGCGGATATAAAGATAAGGCCATAGATAATACATGAATAAATATATATCACCCTCTCTGGATAATGTGATGGCTCATAGTAATTACAAAAAACTCCATTGGTTTTGATGCAACACTAGCCCCTATATGTCTTTTCTTTTATGTTTTCTAGTAGATTAAAATTATTTTATATGTTTGACTAATATGGGAGATGTGTATTCTTTATAGAACTTGTCAAAAATATATTTTACTTCTCAATGGATGAGTTAAGAGGAGTTCAATAATGTAGTTTATAAGGTACAATATTTATTGAAAGTTTTGTGAATAGGATTGTGAGGGTTTGATTTTGGGGAAATCTTATGGTTAAATATATGCTTGAATCCAAGTGGTATTAGGATGAGTGTCCTCTCAAAAAGTCCTAATACTTTATCCCAATGAGCATCACCTAGTTGGAAATGAGTGCTAAGTAGATTTTTATGCTTGTGAGAGATGGGTTCATGTGAACGCAACTCATAAAATATGGATCATTGAGTTTGACTCAAAAACTACATAGTTGAATCATTGAGCCCATGTTTCCTTCCCTTACTAGTTGTTATGAGCTAACTAATAGATGGAGCATTCCAAATTACACATTAAGGTGGTATATTTTAGGACTAACACTAAGTTACTTGCATTATATATGGAACTTTCTTAACATTGCAATGTCATTCTAGGAACATATTGCATAGTTGTCTACCATCTTTAATCTTTGTTCAAGTTTTTTTAATCAACTTGCTTAGGGGCCTAACCAAAGAAGAAGAATATTTGTCTCATGTTCCTTATTAGTAGGATAAAGCCAACATTGAAACAACAATCACCCACCACAAAAGAATTGTAGCAACAACACATCCAAAAAACCACAAAGAATAGAAGAAAAAATCTGATATTTGTACTTGAGTATAAAAATAGGCTCCACAAATGTAATTGTAATAAGAAAGAAGTGAAAAGGAAAAAAGAAAGGATGCAATGAACTAATATTGTAACAAAGGTATTTGATAATATATAGTCTACTACAAATTGGTTGGATTCATGTATAATGGGCTATGGTGTATGTTAGTGACTATATTTTATTAATCATGCATTCTTCCATTTCTGACGCAACCTCATGTAATTCAATACACTCACACTAACTCTTTTCTTATCCTTAACAATGGGTATAAATACATTTCAAGTACCTAAGCACAAATCTCCTATTTGTGCCCCATTTTTGCCAACATCTTGGTTTCATTTCCAAGACCCTAGTAAAAGGATACTTGATAAAGCTCTAAACAACAAACGACAACAATTATGGTAGAGAAGACTTAAAGAAGGATTATAATCGAGGGGAGATAAGATTTTATGATTTGTAATAGAAATTTCTAAGTTCTAGCTTTATGATAGCGGGGTAGGCATCTAAGGATGACAAATAGAAAGGGGGACATCCTTGGAGGTTTCTAAAGGGATCTCCAAAGAGATGTGACCTTTAAAAAAGACCAACAGTAAAGCTATTAGGAATGCATAAGAGGATTATTGAAACACCAAATCAATAAACACTTATGGCACAATGAGATAATAAAAGAAAAAGAGACATAAATTGTTAGAATTGTGAATAAACATGAGATGCAGGATCAAACAACGAACAATAAAACCTTCCAAACAAGAGATCTGCAAAATAAATATTTTCTATTCCTCAACAAGAAAAACTTACATAATGAAAAGCTTCCATGAATCTCTAGAGAGATAATACAATGAGGGTTGAGTGCTATATAGGAGCAACCCTAAATGATAAAGGGATTAGATCATGACAAGTGTCAACATCTCATGCAATGAGACAATGATATAAAAATAGATCACTCTAGTTAACATAAAAAACACTCCTAAGTTTAGCTAGTTAAGTGCTTGAAATGAATTAGACTAATAATCAATTAAAGATTAATTAATTATTAGATAAACATGATTACTCTAACATAAGAAAATAATTTGGATGAGCTATGAAGGTGAGCAAGGAAGAAAGGAAGTTGAAATAAGTTTGATGGAGACAACAAAGATACCACAATAGAATGAAGAAGGTTGAGGAAGATAAATTAGAGCATGCTAGGAGGGTTGTAGCTAAAACTGATAGCAATAAAAATTTGGAGTGCACTAGAGGGGCAACTACTAAAAATATTGAAGATAGGGAATATAGAGAAAAATCGATGATGGAATAGTTATGTAACAATGAGTGCATTAAAGGTGTTATAGTTGAACATAAGAATTATTTTAAAATTTGTATGACTCTACAATTAGAGGAACCGGGGTTAATCATATGCTCTCTAACAAAGATAAATTATAGCAACTGGAGACCCACCTAAATTAAACAACTAAAATTCTACAAAGGTTAGCAAGATAGATTGAAGAATGTGTGGTATTTAATGTTTCATTCAGAGAAGGACCTAGAAGCAAAAATGCTTTGCCATTCAAATTTTTTACTTGAAACCTTCTATCTAACTTAAAGTCACAATCAATGACAAATTTGAGTAATTACTAAACCCTATTATAAAACTTATAACTTTGGATTACCTGGAAAAGGTGGTAAGGAAAAGTTTGTATTTAAAAAAAGAGAAACTAGAGAGAAACTAGAATTCATAAGAGAATAAGAAAATGTAGTAAAAAGGGAAATTGATAACTTGTTTGAATATATTTCCATGGACATAATTTATATAATTACTAAAGATTGGGAAGAACCTATATTAACAAATGACATAATAACCAATGAAAAGGTATCTCTAAAATTGAAACATTCACATGAAGAGGTGAAACCCCTAGACCATGAGTCAACCCCCATACCGAATAAGAAAATAAGAGTAATTATGTTTCAGGTATATATAGTAATTCAAATCAAACATGTTGTTAATGGTCTCTTTAGTAGAATCCATGACCTTTTCCCTTGTTTGTGAGATTAGACTCTAGTGACCTTGGAATATTTGAGAATAAAAATAGGACCAAAATCCTAGGTTACATTATTATTAGTAGTCATATAAGGTGGCCAACCCATGCTCAACTTAAAATTAGACAAAGAAGTAGCATGAATGATAGATTGGTTTCAAATCTACCAACATTTTCCCAAAATACCTAAAGCAAAGGGACATTAGAAGTAAAGGTGATAAATATATTATCCTTAGTGACACACATAACACATTTTGAAGCGCCTTGAAATCCTCTCTTTCTAATGTTATCCTAGGTGATACACATGTTTTGATATAGAAATGATATAAATAATTTATATTTAGGCCAAATAAATTTGTGTCAAAATGTGCTCCACTAAGGGAAATCACTATTTTTTCCATTCTTGAAGTCAAGGGACTCATAGTCAAGAGCCACCAAATAATTTTATTTAGGATCATGACCCCACATGAGAATATTTTCTTCCTCTAGAAGCAACATGGCCAATCCATAAGAATAGAAGATAGGGTGGCTTGGGATTTAGGAGACCACGCATAGGTCATCTACTAGCATCTTTATAATAATAGATTTGTGATTCCCCCACCTCAACAATACTCTTAAAGTTAGAAACCTTAGACCATCCTACCACTTAAAATACTTGGCTTGAGGTATATATAAGAGAAAAGGAAGAGAAGATCAAGGGGTGCATTATAAGATTCCATAAAATATAAATTATTTCTAAGTATTGTGTCCTCTTTGTTGCCTTGACCTTACTCTACACATCATTGATATACAATTAGAGATTTCCTTCAAAGGCCCCCTATTTTTTTAATTTTTGCTTAGTGTTGTAATTTTCCTCCCTTCATATACTTTTCATGAGCATAAATTTCAAAAAAATATAGTTTTGAGAGTTGGGATAGATTTTAGGATTTTAGAACTATCCTTATCTAGGCATCAATTTTCTCAAATTCCTTATTTCCTTAAGTTACGTGATTTCATACTTTATGGTTTTTCTTTAATTGGATCCTATTTCCTCAAATTCCCCAAGTCCACATTTCCCAAATTTCCTTGGTTTAAAAATTTGGTACTTCCCCTTACCTTAGCACCTATTCTTTAAAGTCTCCAACCCACCTAAGTTCCTAATTTGAAAATTTCATGATTTCCCTTCATGGAATTCCTTCCTTCAAAATACCTAAGTCCCCACCTTGAAGTTCCTTCATTTTACACTTTAGGAATTTCACTTACCTTGGTGCCTATTTTCTCAAACTCTTTAACCCCTTTGATTTATAGATTTTAGGATTTCCCTTCCTAGCATGCCTTTCTTGAAAGTTCTTCAGCCCTTATTTTCTCTAAGTTCTCTAGTTTTAGGCTTTGGGACATTCCCTTTCCTTGATTCCCAATTCCTTAAATTATCTAACTCCCAATCTCCATAAATTTTGGATTTTCCTTCTTGGCATGCCTTGAATTCCTTAAATTCCTCAAGTCCCCATTTCCCCAAATTCCCTAATTTTATACTTTGGGACATTCCCTTATCTTAGTGCTCGTTTCGTCAAAGTAGCCAACCCCCCTAATTTCCTTGATTTTAGGATTTCACTTCCTAGCATGCCTTTCCTCAAAGACTTAAAGTCTCCATTTCCTCAAGTTCCTTAATTTTAAACTTTGGGACTTTCCCTTACCTAGGTGTTTGTTTCCTTAAATCTTACATTTCCCCAAGTTCTTTGATTTTAAATTTTGGGATGTTCCTTTACCAAGGTTCTCGTTTCCTCAAAGTCCCTATTCCCCATGTTTCATGATTTGAAACTTTGGGACTTTTGCTTACCTTGGAACATATTTCCTCAAAGTCATCAAATCCCTTGATTTCCCTGCTTTTATGGTTTTCCTTCCTGACATTTCTTTCCTCGGATTCCTTGAGTCCCTTGATTTTAGACTTTCAAAACTTTGTTAACTTCCTATACATATTCTAGATAACTCTTTTTGCAAACTTCTACCATTTGAACATAGAGGTTCACTTACCTCCTTGCATAGACTAGGAATTCATTCATGGTCATAGGTCTATGTGATGAGATAAGGGAAGAATTCCAAACACATCTTGGAACCTTTGGTACCCTCAAGGACATAATTTTGGTATAAATTTAGATGTTTGTTGATACATAAGCACAATTTCATGTACATGGAACCATATGAACATGATGCAAGAAAACATGGGTGACATGTCACTTGCAAATGACACATGTTCTTCCTCCAAGACCATTTGAGGATGAAGTAATTATATATAAACACACAAATACATATATAAATACATACATATGTATGTATGTCTATTTGAGGATGTTGTGATGTTATATATACACATACATATGCATGTTGAATACTTGAAATACTGAGAGGAGGGGTGAATCGGAACTCCTCTAAACCAATTAAACACAACCCATCCAATTAGCTGAATATAAATAACTGCAATGAAGAATGAAAGCATGAATACAACCACAAAATCACATGAACACCAATATTTTTAAGTGGAAAACCAAAAAAGGGAAAAACCATGGTGAGGGTTAGCTCACAATATATTATATATGAATATAAGATATTACAAAAGGCCCATTGCCAAGACACACTATCTAGAAAAGAGCTCACAACTCACTGAGTAAGAACAAAGAAGGGTTGGAAACATTGCCTATTTGAAATGATACAATGGCATATATCATATGCCAAATTATAGTTCTATTGAGGTACAAAAATTATCTTCACATTGTCTGAATTGATACTCTTCTCTATTCATAATCTACTTAACACTGCATCACACACATGTAGGTGAATCACCATACTTGTCATAAATCACATACAATCTGCTCTACTCTACCACATTTGCATAGCATATGTTCCTTTCACATTCTTCTACACCACACACACATTACTGAACTCTTTCCATTTAAAAAAAAAACTTTGGTGATGATTTCATATATATATCCACATTAGGTGAAACTTCAATTAGGTCGGCCTAATTAAAAGTAACACACAAAAGTTAAGCATCTCATCCTTAAAGAATTCATCCACACTTAGTGCCTAAGATCAAAATATAATTTGCATCAAGGTAGGTCAACATGGACCTAAATATAAATCCCTCATAAGATAGAGTTGATCAAATATTCTTCACAAAATATCAATTATGTTATGTTGGCCCAAAATAGACCTAAACACAAATTCTTCAAGAGCTCATACAATTTCATCAATCATACAATCTCAATACTCAATCTCCCATTGAATTCCCATTCCACTAAAATTTATTAGCTTATCTTCATCATTGCAAGAAAAAATAATTATTTGTGAAGAAGTGTGAAATCTTCCTCACTGGTACACTATACAAAATATAAGTGTGATATATAGATCCACACACTATCATTCATATATTTCTGAAAACTATATAAAATGTCATAAAAACTTGAATGTTGATCCATCTGATGGACTCAAAATTCTAGTTATAATTATAGAATATTATACCAATGTGCAGTGAAGTGTGGACCCAAAAATTAACACATTGGACCACAACACTGACAAAGGAAACACCTATCCAAATTCCTAATAAACCATGCTTTCTGGATCAACTAGTACTATACAAAGGTCACCAAAAAATACTTCCCCACTATGCTAGGATGATCATAACAATACTGGCATCAATGGCAACACTGGATCAACCAACGTATGTATACTTCATGCTCATGTTTCCAGATTGCATCATCAATGACAAACTTCCAACTTCCAACAAGGCATACTTACACACATACATGTATCTATATTAATATATATTTATGTATTTATACATGGACGCATATATATATATGTGTGTGTGTGTGTGTGTGTGTGTTTGTGTACATACATATGTATATATACACACATAATCATGGGTTGATTTTAAAGTTGTAGAATATAAAAGGGAAGAGTTTTAGATTATTATTTCAACATTCTATAATAGGACAAGGATATTTGTATAGGGTTTCTAAAATTTGGTGTATTTCATATTTGTAATCCTTAAGGAATGAATTTGATGTGAAAATTTAGTACCTATTTGAATGCATCCATGAGCAATAAATGAATTTATGATGGTCGTGTTGGTCTTCCTAGTCACATTTGTTGATTTGAATCTTTCTTTGACTAGTTTGTTAGCTATAATATTGTAAAAACAATTGCAAGAATATTGTAAGGCACCTTATCAAATAATAAATGAATTTTATGTGTATATTCATATAGTAGTAAGGTATGTTCAACTAGATATGTTTCAATTGTATGTTATTTTTAGCATACATGCATGAAGTCCAGCTTATTTATGGGATTGTGATACATAACCCTTATTTCCATCTTCACTAATGCCTCTTCCACTGGGTTACATTCATGTTATTATTTGGGTTTGAAATATAAAAAATGATTTCCCTTACTAGATAACGACATCAATCTACTACATGTTCAACCTTTCGTCTCACCATCACATTTGAAACAACAATATATAAATATTTTAACTAATGTAGTGTTAATAACTCTACCAATATTATATAATCTTAGTATTTTTTGCAAAAAAAATCTTAAATTAGATGTTTATTATTTTTCTATAAATTCGTGTATGGGTATCTTCTTAAAGGTGAAAATCACTAGTGTTTAAAAAGGAAATATCTTTGGGCTCCTCACATGGTTATGTATTTTCTTAATAAAGTGTGAAATACTTGTATCAACAAACCAACATATATGTTCTTAGTGAAAGTTGAATTGGAGTTTCTTATGTAATAAGTACAATTTAATTCAAGGCCCATCATCATGTCATTTTCTCTTTCATTTTCTTAAGGAAAACACCCTAGGAAATACTCCCCTTGGCCTAGAAGAGCCTAAACTAGAAGAAGGAAATATCCATTCTTATCAAATGATTTATTGTTATCATTTTCTAATCATAATTTGTAAGCTATTTTTCTTGAGTTTGACACCATTGGAACTTAGGATAGCTTAGCTTTTTAGATTCTAGAACTCATAAATTTGAGCACCAAAAGGGTGGAGAAACTAGAGGAGGTAGGAAATCCAAAATTATTTTATCTTCCTCCAAGGCTAGGGGCCACTTTCTTGGAAGTGGGAAGAATTTTTTTGAACTACTTTCCCTCTTATATCATAAAAGGAGGAAAATTTATTTCCTTGCATTGAGATGAGAGTAGATAAAATATTGTACCACTTCTGATGTCTTTGACTAAATTATGGAAAAATGAGGTATTCCAATCTCCCTTTTTAAACCAACCAATTCTTGATTCCTATTTCCATGATCTCATCTCATAATATCTATTCATTAAGATATTTAGAAAGAGATTGTTGCTTAAGAATATTATCCATTTTCATTCCAACTTCCTTGATTTGAAAGGTGATGTCATCCATTTTCTCTTACACCCATTTCTTTTTATAAAAATGTTTCTAAAATAATATTTTTCCCCTATTTAAGCTTGAACTTCATATATTGAAGTCTTTTGAAGAAAAATAAATAGGAGTATGAAAATGAGGCTTTCCTTCCAACCACCAAGCATAGTTATTTCAAGAATCTTCTAATATATAAGCCACAGTAGTTGAAGCTTGAAAGGGGGGATTTTAAGAGAGATAAAGGGGGTGAAGAAAACTTGATAGGCTATTGATTTGATCCTTTCTAATGCACAATATCATAGGATACCAAAAAATAATCAAACCAAAAATCAAGACCATAAATCCATGAAGACACGTAGAGATGGAGTCTAGCCCATGCCTTTTATTATTTCAAATAAAAAGGAAAAATCTAGGTTTAACATCCACAAGATTAAGAAATTATAAATTTCCTCTTAGTAGAGAAGAAGAAGAATCCAGGGGATTAGATCCACCTAATTTTTCATCCAAATTGATAATAGAATTGAATCATCATACCAAGGTACAAGGAAAATAAGGGAAAAAGAGTGGACAAATCTAATATGAGTCTTAAGGATGTTTTTAACTTAGAAATTTATGGGAGCACAGATATTGGTCAAGAAAAAGAAGCTAACTAAATCAAAGAAGGAGCCAACCAAAGAGATAGAGTTTCTACAAACTATCCAAAGGAAAGGAATAAGTTGGTGAGGATCCCATAAGCAAGATAGACCTCGTAAATATCCTTGAGTTCCAACAAATGAGCATTAACTACCTTTCAAAACCTTAAAAGAGAGAATATTTTTCCTCAACAAAGAGTTTCATTTCCTATTCATAAAAAAATATATTAGGCTTATTCTCTTGAGTAAGGTTTTTTTTTTATAAGAATTATTCCATGAAATACCAATGATTTATGTGGACTAGAAAAGTGAATATCTAATATTTATATAATAACATATTCAAATAGGGATTCCCTAACCATATTCACCTTCTCTTGAATATATTTTTTCTCCTAGCTTTCAAGATCTTTTATGAGGAAAACTTTTTAAGATTATTTTTTTGAAGGCATAAAAGAGGATGAGCTTTCTTCTTCAAATCATCTTTCAAACCATGGTCCAAAGTTTCTTCTAGTAAGACAAAATTAGAGAAATCTTTAAAATGAGAATATTTATAGTAAAAGGATAGGAAGATATCATAGGTGTCTCTACATTATCAAATTCTTGGTGTTTCACATATTCCTTAATATGGATGGGAGAGATAATAATACTCACATTTGGGGGTACTCAAATTCTAAGAATATTACGTGTTTCTTCTAGGAGAGGAGATGTTATAGGATTACCTATTTTTTATTCTTGGATTATTAAGGTATACTCAATTAAAATAGGTTAAAGCTTCTAAAAATTTATAAGACCTAAATTTATTAATTGAATTGACCTCTTGATAAAGATTATTTTTGACAATTTTATGGCCTTCCTCTATTATGGGATTTCATAAGAATGAAGTTGTATAAATATAGTCCATTAACATGGGTTAGGGCTTTTCATTTTATTTTATCTTTAGTTATAAAAATATCTAAGAAATATATGGAGGTAGATGCAATTATTAGTGGTAAATCTCTTTTTAAGTACCCATGGGCATGAAAAACATGATAGTAGAAGGGAAGGGCTTCATAATCTATGTTAGTGTAGGTTTTTATTTTCCTATTATCTATGTTTCTCATACGCTTTAATGAGTATTAGTGTGAGTGATGTGATGTGTTTCCATCTTCCATGGGATACTTTTGTTGTACTATCCATATTGACTATACTTTCCACCCTCCTCCCTCTCACTTAATCTATATGTACTCACTCTCCTAACTTGTTTTACATCACTTTTTACATTTTCTATCTTCATGTTATGATTTCTTAATGCTACTTTTCTTTAGTATTTTCATTACTATTTTAAAGACTAATTTTGTAGTTCTATATTTATAGTTTAATCATTTTTATTTCTCACACTAGAATCTATTTTGTAAATTCTAACAAGCTATATGATAAACTTGTTGCAAATTCCCCAATATAATCTCTAAAGATTTAGGAAAGGGGGAGACCAATTTCAACACAAATATAGATTTTAAGTAGTTAACTTTGTGTTCATTGTGATATGAGAAGAACTTGTGGGTTTTCCAAGGACCATAATGGAATGAATAATTCTAGGTCTCCATAATTTCATGGGTATAAAAGGAAGAAAAATATAGATATACATTCTGTAAGGATCTCTTCTATAGGATCAAAACTCATGTGCTAAGGCTTTATGAATAAACTAAAAATAATATTCTCCTTCAAAGGCCATATTTTAATTGGTCATTCTTAAAAATATAAAAAATACCCATTCATAGCATGGATAACCTACATGCCCCTTAGGGTGTGAATTTTGATGAGCCCAAGCCTACAAGAAATGTAGAGACTTTAATTGCCGTAATCTTGTAAGTTAGAGCATGTTTTGAAAGTTAAACCACATAAATTATAAGCAAGTTGGGATTAATGAACAAAATAAGTTGATCCATACTCTTCTATAAGAAACCATTATATGTGGATTTTTTCCAAAATTGGGTCTAATTTGAAATCATTCATTGCATGTAATAAAAAATAGAAAAAAATCATGTCTTAAAGATGAGGGCTCACCATCCCAAACACCATCTTTGAAGGAGAAAGGAAAGGGGGCCTTTGGCCCTCTCCAAATACAAACATGCTCACTAAAAATCATAGGTGACAACTAGAAAACACACAAAATAACCTAATTTGTCTATCACCCATTCCTTCACTTGACCCTGCAAATTTAGCTTAATCCCTAGATCATGAGCATAATATCTAGTAATTTTAGGAGTACCAAATCTAATATTTCCATGCAAACCATGGGTTGAAATGTCTTCATAGAGTTTCCTTGACTTCACCCTTGATGTTGTTAAATTTTTTATCCAAATTTGATAAAAGAAAAAGGTTATATATAAAAAATATCATGATTTTAAAAATCCCATTAAAAATATATAGTATTCTATAAACTACATTTAATTTACTACAACTTTTATTACTATTGTTTTTCAAATTATGTAGAAAAATTCTCATTTTTACATGAACTAAATTAAGTCTATTTTTTAGCATATTCTTTGTCACATAATGGTATTGTTTGATCCATGATGATTTCATATTCACCACACCTTTGTGTATGCAAGAAAATGTGTCAATGTGAACAATTAGTTGGTAAATTGAACAACACAAAACCAAAAAAAAACACTTATTTAGGGCATTAGAAAATCAAAACAAAACATAAAATTTTAAAAATAACTCCATTTGACCTCCTAGTTGCATGAAATGGTTATGCCCTTTGATGATTTGTATGTGTTCTCGCGATATCAACAACATAATATTGCATTCAAAAAGAAAATGATAATGGCTTGGATTGGGGTTGATTTATAGTTTTTTTATTGAGTGGATGGAGGGATAGGATTGGCTAAGAGGATATATGGCTAAGATGTGATGCAGGAGCATCTAGGGTGTAAGAGTAATCTTACATCCCACCAAAAAAATTTATTTTGATTTTAGTTAGGTTTAGTGAATAATTTTGAAGGCCTAAAAATGGAAAGATTACTTACTATTTTTAGTAAGTTGGAAGGTCTAAAAATAAAAGGTTTCTATTTTTAGTAAGTTAGAATTTGTGCACGTATGGGCATGAAATATTATAGAGAGCTGTAAAATAGTGAAATGAAGCAAACATTGAAGAAATCACTTCAATACCATTTGTTACTAGTGAGATATTAATTTTTTATTTTCAAAATCACTTTAAAAATATTTAGTCAATTTTGAGGCACGTAGAGGTTCTGAATTGGCTGAAAATGAAAAGGAAGATTTATCAACCTTTAGTGGCCTTACTTCTCATCAAGATCTATCCAACAATGTGAAAAAATTGTCAATTTGATGCCTGAGTCAAAATTTATGACTCCTAGAAGTTGGAATAAAATTTAGGAATTTTCTAAATTTAGAAAAACGGGTAACTAAATTTGTTGGGTGCTAAAAAATAGATGTGATGGTTCATTGGAAAGTGAGAAGGTTTTATATAGTGGTTATGAATGAAAATAGATTCATTCTAGATGAGAATATAGAAAAATTCTTACTTTTCAGTACAAAACCTAGGTTGGGGTTTAGTGGCCATTATTGGCATTCACATAATTGCATGTTTAATTTTCTACATGTATTTATAGCCTAGATTTTTTGTAATAGCAGTCTTGTGACCAAATATTTGTAATGCATTTGATTAAATTTATGTAGATGATTTTTAAGAATAGAATAAATTTGCATGTTTATTGTTCTTGAATGTTATTTATTGTGTAAGATTTGTTTGAGGGAAAGTCTCCCTTCATCAAGTGGTATCAAGGTAGGAGTTATTTAGTGTGTAAGAAAATCGTTGAATGTGAGGCAGTTTGCACCAGGATTGGTGGTTATGGGCTTGTAAACTAGGTGATCAAAATGCCTCCATAAAAAAATTATGGTTGTGGAAGAAATATTGGAGTACAAGATGAGGGTTTTAGAGCCCTGCAAAGACAAGTTCAAGCACTTCAAGAGGAGACGTGTAGAGGAATTGATCATAGAAAATGAGATGAAAGTGAAGATGAAGCTAAAAAAAGAATAGTACAAAGAAGCACAAGATGAAATAGAAGACTGTGATCAAGTAAAATTATCGAAAGCCCTCTCCAATATTGGAAAAAGAGAAAGGATTGAAGCTTTTACATACTTCAGAAATCTCTATCCGAAAGAATTGATTGATTGGATCAATGACATGGAAGATTACTTTGAATATGAAGAGATAGAAGATCTTGAGAAGGTTAGATTTGTAAAGACCAAATTGAAAGGTCATGCCCAATTTTGGTGGAAATAAGTACAACTAGAAACAAATAAAAGAGGTAAAGAAAAAATCACAAGATGGGACCGAATGGTGGAGAAGTTAAAGAGAGTTAATTCATATTGATTATGAGTTAAATCTACTGAAAAAGATGCAAGGTTTGAAGCAAACTGGTAAGTCTATCAAGGAGTACACAAAAGAGTTCTAGAGGGTCATAATCAGATCAAGCCATTCAAAGGTCAACAAGGAAAAGGTAGCCCATATTATAAATGGGTTGAAACTAAGTATTCAAGAAGAGTTGAGTTTGGTCAAAATGACCACAATAGAATATGTTTATCAATTTGCCCTAAAGGTAGAAGAGAAGCTAAATAGAAGATTTGAAAGCCAACAAAGGGGAAGAGGTCATGGTGGAAGGATTGGTGGAAGATCCTATGGAGGATTAAATGAAGATGAAAATAAGAATGAAGAAGTTGGTTCAAGTAAAAAATAAAGAGAAGATAATTATTATTTCCATCGTGACCAAAAAATGGTGAAAAAGAGGAAGAGGAAGACCTAGATGAGGCCCTAGGAAAGCATGATTTAGAAAAACTTGTTTTTAATGTGGAGAAGGACATCGAGCCTACGAGTGTCCACAACATCAAGGAAGGACAAACAAGAGACCTAAAGGTAATGCACGAGTTGTACGTGTAGATGAGGAAGCTAAATATGAGCATTCTAAAGATGCAGAATGGGGGGAGACTTTGATCATTGGAGAGAATTGTTGAATCAAGAAAAGTAACCAGTTCAAAGGAAGAGTTTATTATACAGAAGGTGAAAATATAGAGGTGAATGTTGTGATATTATCATTGATAGTGGTAGCATAGATAATATTGTTTTAGAAAAGATGGTTAACAAGTTGCAGTTGGAAAGGAAGAGGCACCTACATCCATATCGAATTACATGGTTGCAGAAAGACCATAGAGATTTGGTCAATGAAAAATGTTTAGTGAATTTTAATATTGGTAATTACCATGATGAGGTGTTGTGTGACATCATTCATATGTATGTATGTCATTTATTACTAGGGAGGCCATGGTAGTTTTGATCAACATGTTGTTCATGATGGCCATGATAACACATATTACCTAACAAAATATTAAGTTCATAATAAGTTGAATCCCTTAAAAGAGGTGGAAGAAAATTTATAGTAATGAAAGAGTTTGTTTGGTAGATGGTAGGAAATTTTTAGATGGTAGGAAATTTTTAGATGGTATGAAGCACAAGCATGTGTGCTTTGTGTTGATTCCTAGAGTCAACAAAGAATAAGAAGATGTACTAATAGAAGTTTCAAATCTACTCGGAGAATTATAGTACATTGTGTCAGATAATGTACCTAAAGGTTTGCCACCAATGAGGAAGATTAGTCACCAGATGGATTTGATACTAGGAGCCAATTTCCAAATAAGACAATCCATAGAATGATTCTTGCAGAGAATGAGGAACTGAACATACAGGTCCACAATTTGTTGAAAAAAGGATTGATCCATGAGAGTCTAAGTCCATGTACAATAACTGTAATATTAGTACCAAAGAAGGATGGAGAGTGGAGAATGTTTATAATCTCTTGATCCATTAACAAGATTACAATCAAGTATAAATTTCCCTTGCCAAGGATGCATGGCATTATGGATTGCTTGAGTGGGTTTGAGTACTTCACAAAGATTGAATTGAAGAGTAGATATCATCATATTCAGGTCAAAGAGTGAGATGAATGGAAGATAACCTTCAAAACCAAGTGTTGATGCCAAAATGTGACAAGGTAACAACCTTTATGGGAAACTCAGTTAAAGGGCGGACCTATTGCACTGAATTGAGTAACCTCTCAATTTTAAAGAAGTCGACTTCTTCTATAACTGGGGTTTTGAATGGGAAAAGGAAGCAAATATAAAAATAAAAGATCTAACCAGGGTGATGCACCAAGATTTAGATGCAAGGCATGATAAATCTATCTTGTGGATGCGATTTAAGGGCCCGTTCAGTAATCTGCTATGTTCTAGAATGATAAAAATTAAAGATAGAAGCCTGAATGATTCACCCAATGACATAAAATAATATTCATGCACAGTTACTGAAAGGGGGAGTCAAAGACATGATCTAAACCAGTAAACTTGCATTAAATTTATAGAAGTTCTACAAATGAAACATTCAATACCATAATGGCATAATAAAACTTATCAAATATCCTAAGAAAACAAAAAGGTCAAACAAAGGCACAGTCTGTAAGTTCTTTGCAATAATCTAAAAAGCAATAAAAGGCCTAGTTCTTCCACCAATTTCTCTGTCAAAATGTAAACTCTTGCTTCGAAAGAAGAAGCAGTATTTATAATAAAAATCCTCGGCCTGGTGAGCCAGTAACAAAAAAGATCCTTCGATCATGAGCAATGATGTAAATAGTAATGATTTTCCCTGGTCATTGCAACATAAAAAGATTCAGGCCATGAATGAGGTTTCCCATCGCTAGATGCATCCCCTGCAAATGATGACGGTGGTCCCAGCATACCAGAGGCTTGACATGTGTCATCCACTTATGATGAAAATTATAATACATGGCAACTATTGTGAGGTTGTTGCTTGCTTCATCCCCCTATGCGAAGAATCCTTTAGAAGATCCATGTGGCAAGCGGTCGGGGCCCGATGTTCATTATCCCCTTCATGCGATGAAAAATTGTGCGATGAAGACACGTGGGGGTCTCCCAAACATACTACGTTGTAGGTGGGGATCGCCAAGGAATGTGTGCGGGTGGACGCTATGTGGCATTCGGTTGGGGCCCGATAGGGAAGCGACTGGAAGAAGCATTGGAGAGCGAAATGCCGACACGTGGAAGCATAGTGGGTGTCATTTGAAAATTGAAGGAAAGAATCCTTGCGAGGAGCGCTCGACTAACAAGTGGTAGTATTCAGATAAAGCCTTGTGAAAGGCACCCGATGTTGCATTCAATAGATAGGTGTGGCCGGTACTTTGCAAAAAATAAAATAACCCAAAGGGAGCTTGGGGAAATTTATATTCACACCAAGGAAGGAATATATGAGTGGATATTCATTCCATTTGGGCTAACCAATGTACCAAGCACATTCATGTGGCTCATGAATGAGGTATTAAATATTTTTTTGGAAAATTGTCATTGTTTACTTCGATGACATTTTAATTTTTAGTAATACATTGTAGGAGCACTTATTGCATATTCATAGAGTTTTTGAGAAGCTAGGGGAAGAAATTATTGATTAACCTCAAGATATGATGTAGTTTTGTAAAGAATGAGTTGATATATTTATGATTTGTAGTCTCAACTAAAGGTCTTAATAGGGGCGTAGAGAAAGTAAAGGCTATCGTTGAGTGGCCTAGACCAAGGAGTGTTACAGAGGTAAGATCATTTCATGGTCTGGAAAGTTTTAATATAAAATTTATTACGATTTTCAGTAGTATATGTGTGCCCCTAATAGAGACAATGAGAGGGGATAGAAAAGAGTTTAAATGGAATATAGGAGCAACTAAGATTTTTGATTTGTTAAAGAAGAAAGTTATAGAGAAATTTGTTTTGGCACTTCCAGATTTCAATAAAGTATTTTAGGTAGATTATGATTCTAGTGGAAATGCTATAGGAGCTATTTGAGTCAAGAAGGTAAGGTTGTTTCCTATTTTAGTGAGAAATTGAATGATGCCAAGAGAAAATATTATATCTATGATCAAGAATTTTTTGCAATAGTTCAAGCTTTGAAGAAATGGAGGCAATATTTGTTGCCAAAATATTTTTTTTATATACCGATAATCAGGCCTTACAATAACTTAGTAGTCAAGGGAAATTAAACCAAAGGCACTTAAAATACCTTAAGTAGAAGGAAAAATTTGTTGATAAAGATGAGGAAAGAAGTTATTGGGTTCACTGAACTTGAGTTTGTATCTTGAAGATCCAGACTTTGCAGAGCCCTAGAAGGATTTTTTAGAACCTATTTCTTCAAATAGAACAAGATGGTTGGATTTCATTATCTAGGATGGTATGTTGTTGAGAGGAATCTAGTTGTGCATTCCACAAAGTTTTATGAGAAATAACTTGATTATTTTGAAGCATAGTGGAGGATTGGTAGGACACTTTGGTCAAGATAATACCATTTCTATTTTAAATGAAAATTATTATTGGTCATAGTTACACCAAGATGTGAAGAAGTTTGTGCAAAGTTGTAGAGTACACCATATGGCTAAAGGGGTAAGTTAGAATACAAGGTTGTATAAGACATTACCTGTATTGGAGAAGCCATGGGAGGATATTAGCATGGAATTCATTCTTGGTTTACTAAAAACATAGAGAGGAAATGACTCAATATTTGTGGTGGTGGATAGATTTTCAAAGATGACACATTTCATTCCGTTTCATAAGACTAGTGATGTTTTTCACATTGTAGAGTTAGTTTTTAGAGGAGTGGTTAGACTACATGGTCTACCAAAGAGTATAGTCCCAAATCAAGATACCAAATATGTTGGGTATTTTTGGAGAACATTGTGGAAGAAATTGATAAATGATTTGAAGTTTAGTTCTACACACCAACCACAAACTGATGGATAGACAGAGGTGGTAAATAGGAGTTTCGGTAACCTACTGAGATGCTTACTAGGGGATAAGCCTAAGGGATGGGATTTGATTTTTCCAAAGGTAGATTTTGCATATAAAAATTATATCAATGGGAGTATTGGTAAATATACATTCTAAATTATATATGGGAGCAGTCCAAGAAATTATTCTTAGTTAAGAAGTATTGATAGAGGATATAAAAGTAGTGTTGAGGCTAAAGATTTTGGAGAACACCTGAAGAGCTAGCATGAAGAGGTAAGAAATTATATCCTTAAGATGAATTCTTAATACAAGGCTAAGGCAGATCAAAAGCAGAGATATAAGGAATTTTAGGTTGGAAATGAAGTCATGGTTCACCTGAGGAAAGAACAATGGAATATTCCAACACCTACTTTAGAGGAGGAGGAGATAGAAGAGATCTTGGATAGTCATGTGGGTAGAAGTACAAGAAACATGCAATATGAATAATATTTTATTAAGTGGAAAGGAATGCATGTTGAAGATTCATCCTGGCTATCTAAGGTAGAGGTTGATTGTCTTGGTTTTCCTTAGAATACCTGAGATGTGACAAGGTCACTTCTCAAATTACCCTGGGTGTCTGATGCAGGAGCATCTAGGGTGTAAGAGAAATCTTGCATCCCAAAAAAAAATTTATTTATTTTGATTTTAGTTAGGTTGAGGGAATAATTTTTTTAGGGCTAAAAATGGAAAGATTACTTACTATTTTTAGTAAGTTGGAAGGGCTAAAATAATAGGTTTCTATTTTTAGTAAGATTGGATAGGCTAAAATAGTAGGGCATTTGTGCATGTATGGGCATGAAATCATACAAAGAGATCCAAAATAGTGAAATGAAGCTAATAGTGAAGAAATCACTTCAATACCATTTATCACTAGTGATATATTAATGTTTTATTTTTAAAATCACTATAAAAATATTCAAAGAGAATTTTGAGGCACCTAGATGTTCTGAATTAGCTTGAAAAGTGGCCAAAAATCAAAAGGTTGATTTATCAACCTTTTACAGCCTTACTGCTCATCAAGATCTATCCAACAATATGAACAGTTTGTCAATCTGATGCTCGAGTCAAAAGTTATGACTCTCAAAAGTTGGACTAAAATTTAGGAATTTTCTAAATTCACAAAAAGGTGTAACTTAATCTATTGGGTGCTAAAAATAGAAGTGACAGTTCATTGGAAAGTGAGAAAGTCTTATGAAGTGGTTAAGAATGAAAAGGGATTCATTTTGGATGAGACGATAGATATAATTCTTGATTTTTAGCATAGAAGAAAGGTCGGGGTTTCAGTGGCCATTATTTCCATTTGTAGACTTTCATGTCTAATATTTTGCATGTATTTGCAGCCCAAATTTCTATAATGGAGGTCTTGTGACCAAATAGTTGTAATGCATTTGATTGCATGTATGTTGCATATTTGTTGTTCTTGAATGCTATTTTTTTGTAAGGTTTGTTCAAGGGAGAGTCTCCCTTCATCAAAATGGATTGAGATGTCTCAAGGAAGGATATATTGCCAAGTGGCATAAGGAGATGGCATGAGAAGATGGAGGGGTGCTTGAGAGAACACATAGAAATTTAAAATTCCAATTTATGAAAAAAGGAGGATTGGGGATATGGGTAAGTACTTTGAGCCATATTAAATGGTACTGAGGCCATATCACATATGCAAAGGCCCATTGCTTGTGTACATATGATGCAGGAGCGTCCATGTACAACATGGTCAACATCAATCTAAAATATTTTTTTCTATCATGATAGGGATGAGAAAGAGATTTCTAAAATTGAGGCAAAAGCTAAGCTATTTTTCACTATTTAAATATGTGGAATCCATGATATGCATAAAAAGGTGAGAGCCATTTTGACAATCTCTATACTTGAAGCAAATTTTATTAAACTTGCTCTGATAAGATGTAACCTTTACAGTACACAAGACTCTTAGTTCTAAAGCTTTGGAACAAGTATCGATCCTTGATAATTTGAGGTGACACCTCATATTGTTGAACTCTATTCATTTAGTAAACACTACTATTCAGAACATCACTTAAGTAAATGGAGATAAAGACAAAATTGCATATTTTATTAAGGAATAAACTGGGCAACAAGAAAAGGAATTGAAACTCTGCACCTTTAGAGGAAATAAAAAAATAGAGGAGAAATGTGAACAATCGCAACCTTAAAGTATTTTAAAAACCATGCTGGCAACTTGGTAATGTGTGTAGGAAGAAAATAGACTGCCATTAAAATAACAGAGGTGAATAACGAATAGGGGCAACGCACCTTGTCACATGTACAGGACCATTTAAAAGGGATATTTAAAAAAAAAAAGAATTTCTAGAGAGGTTGTCTAAGGGTATGAAGGAAATATAGGTGGGACGCACATTGGATTAGAAGTTGGCACCAAGGGGAAGAGAGAAGAGACCACACCCTCAAAAGGAGGATGACATATTTGTGTTTGCAAGGAGATTCCTCTGCATCGATTAGGGAAATCGGGTCTGTTAAAAATGCAGATTTGAAGTAGATAAGGATGATGCCAAGAAAAGAGGAGATTCTTGTGAGTAAGAGAAGGGTCGACTAGAGATCTCGTGTAATAAGGGTATGTTCAGTTGTGAGGAAAGATCAATTAAGAAAGAAAAGGTGGAGATTTTGTGAAAAAAAAATGATTCCAAGAGATCCTATGTAGAGAGAAGGAGGATGTGAGAAGAAAGATTGGATGCGACACAGTGGATTGTTGTATTCAGAATTTCATCAAACTCCAGAGAAGACGAATGAGGGTAAAGAGAATGCATAGAAGAGTATGGTGGAGCTGTTTGGCTTGAAGAAGTCGATCCAAATTAAGGATGGAGACTTAAGTTGGATATATCAATATAATAGAGATGCGGGTATAAGGAATTGTGAAAGATAATATTGGAGTTTAGCATGGATTAAGACTAGGTATTGGTTTTCAAAGAGAACATATTTGTTTTACAAATGTATTGAAAACTTGATTTGAATAAAAAAAATTCTGCACAATTTACTTATTTGAAAGTTTTGTATATGTAAACTAGGTATTGGTTTGAGGTTTGAAAAGCATAGGTTTAGCTTTGCGTCAATTGGTATCATAGACAAAGGTCTTGAATATGTAAAGGTCTTGAATATGTAGACTCTACATCATGACTTGTGGGTGGAAAAGCAAAGTGGTGAAGTTGCAGATAGTAGGTTTTGAACTTTGTGTTGTAGGTTGAGGTTGCATGGAAACTGTTCGACAAAATTTCTTGGAAGCCAAGAGAATGTTTTATGATGAAGAATAATTTTTGAAGCCACAAAAAGAGAAGAAAGATCCCATCCAGAGGAGCAATGTGTTTTAAAAAATTTGCAAGTCAGGTGGAAAGTGTCACAGATTCGTTGTGGACAATAGTAGCACAGATAATTTGGTGCCATTAGAGATGGTCGAGAAGTTGAAATTGAAGAGAAGAAATCATCCAAACCCTTATAGTATTTCTTGGTTGTAAGGAGATCGTCAGATATGGGTAAGTGAACAATGTATTGTTGATTTTCAGATTCGTAGATATAAGGATGAGATTGTATGTGATATAGTACCCATGGATATATGCCATTTTTTTTTAGGTCGACCATGGCTCTATGATAGAGAAGCTATACATAATGACAGAGAAAAAACATATAGCATAATAAAGGACGGGGAAGAGTTTGTTTTGAATCAATTGCAGGATAAACAAAAGGAAGTGGTAAAAGAAATTGCAGTAAATATGAAGAGTGAAGAAAAAGAAGAGGAGATCCTTATGCAAAAGGATCAAGAGGAAAGAGAAGATATTGCAACCGAGGTTGCAAAAGATGATTTTTTTTGTAGCCCTTTCATAGAAGGGGCATGGAAGGAAGAAAATGTGGGGGCAGCCCACACAAGTGGAGAAGATGTTGATTCACATGTTTCAGTGATGGCATGTGAGTGGAGTGAGTTGTGTGAAGTGTAAGAAGGGTGTTCACAATCTGAAATAGTGAACACAAATGGTCTCAAGTTTGATGATGAGGTTGAGGAGAACAAGGATGAAATATTGTTGAGAGAAGAAATGAGAAGAATCCAAAATTATTTGGATGGTGAAGGTAAGAAATAAGTTGCAGCTGTGGTTGAAGAAGTAGAAAGAGAAAAAATAAATGTTCCTTTGGAGGACATGAAGAAGATGGTGGTGATGAATGGTGAAGATGGAGGTGTTGTAGCTGAAAGTGAAAGAGAAAAGATTGCAAAAGCAAAGGTAAGGTTTAATTTTTGTGATTATGAATTCTGTGTTGGATGGCATCAATTTAAATTTGGAAATGTGGATAAGAAAAGCATGGAGGTGTTAAGGGTTGAGGGGAAACCCAAGAAAAAACATTATATTGGGATGGCAAGAAGAGAGGTTGAAGAGGATGAAAGTTCTTGGAGGAGGAGGATGGATTGTGGCGGGTTAATTCCCACAAAGATGGAAGATGAAAGTGAGTTTGGTGGAGGTGGTCAGTTTGTGTTGGGTCAAAACCCACAATAGAGGAGAAGGGTGAAGAGATTTTTTGGAGGAAGAGGTTGGTACATGGTGGACACAATCCCACAAGAGGAGAGAAGATTGGAGTGTAGAATTGTTGGTAGGGAATGGCGAATGTTTCGGCAAGGTGCTAGAAGAAGAGGAAAAATAAATAAATTACAAGTATCACTTTTAGCATGGGAGCATGATGCAAGTTGTTTGCAACTGGGAAGAGTAGTTCTACTACTCAACTCCGTTTTCTGATTCTATGCTCACAAACTTTTTTATCGGGAGCATCTATGTACAACATAGTCGACATCGATCTAAAATCATTTTGTCTATCATCACAGGGATGAGAAAGAGATTTCTAAGATTGAGGAAAAAGCTAATCTATTGTTCATTATTTAAATATGTGGAATCCATGATATGCATACAAAGGTGAGAGCCATTTTCACATTCTATATACTTGAAGTAGATTCAAGATTAAAATTGCTCTAATAAGATGCAACCTTTGTAGTATGCAAGACTCTTAGTTGTAAATCTTTGGAACAAGTATTGATCCTTGATAATTTGAGGTGATGCCTCATATTCTTGAACTCTATTCATTTAGTAAACACTACTATTCAAAATGTCACTGAAGTAAATGGAGATAAAGACAAAATTGCAGATTTTATTAAGGAATGAACTAGGAAACAAGAAAAGGAATTGAAAATCCGCACCATTAGAGGAAATAAAAAAATTAAGGAGAAATGTGAACAGTCACAGCCTTAGAGTATTTTAAAATCATGTTGGCAACTTGGTAGTGTGTGTAGGAAGAAAATAGTTTGCCATTAAAATAATAGAGGTAAATAATGAATAGGGAGGCAGTGTGCCTTTTCACCTGTACAAGACCATTTAAAAGGGATATACAAAAAATGAATTTGAAGAGAGGTTGTGTAAGGTTATGAAGGAAAAATAGGTGGTACACACATTGGATCAGAAGCGAGCACCAAGGGGAAGAGAGAAGAGACCACACCCTCAAAAGGAGGATGACATATTTGTGTTTGCAAGGAGAATCTTGTGCATCGATTAGGGAAATTGGATCTTTGTTAAAAATGCAGATTTGTACTAGATAAGGATGACACCAAGAGCAGAGGAGAGGCCTATGAGTAAGAGAAGGTTCAACTAGAGAGCCCGTGTAATAAGGGTATGTGCAGCTATAAGGAAAGAGATCAATTAAGAAAGAAAAGGCGGAGATTTTATGAAAAAAAAAATGATTCCAAGAGATCTTCTATAGAGAGAAGGAGGACGTGGGAAGAAAGATTGGATATGACATAGTGAATTGTTGTGTTCAAAATTGCATCAAACTCTAGAGAAGACAAATGAGGGTAAAGAGAATGCACAACAGAGTATGGTGGAGTCGTCTGGCTTGAAGAAGTTGATCCAAATTAAGGATGGAGACTTAAGTTGGATATAGGAACATAATAGAGATGTGGGTATAAGGACTTGTGAAAGATAAGATTGGAGTTTAGCATAGCTTGAGACTGGCCATTAATTGTGAAAGGGAACATATTTTTTGTACAAATGTATTGAAAATTTGATTTGAATAAACAATATTTTTGTGCAATTTACTTATTTGAAAGTTTTTTCTATGTAAACTAGGTATTGGTTTGAGGTTTGGAAAGTAGAGGTTTAGCTTTGCATCAACATAGGGCCCATGCCTTTGTATACATTGGATTATGTGGAGGATTTGATAAGGGGTTGACTAGGATTTAATTGTGCAAGTAGGATATTAAGGGGTTCATTGGATTAACCCACTTAATGGAATGCAGAGGAAAATAGGGGTTTTAAATAAAATGTATATATATTTAATTTTTGAGGAAAGGATGCGTGACTTAGGTAAGTAAATAATTAGATTTTTTTACCTAAGGTGAACTATAGTAGGAATATGGGGTGGGGAGTCTAGCTCAACTTGTTAAAGCAACATATTGCAGGCAAGAGGTCACGAGGTCTAGTCTCCCCCCAAACCCGTGGTACCGAAGGGCATGTCACACCAGTGTCATTGGTCACGTTAAATTTTTTACTAGGCGAACTATAGTTTATAGGGGACTACCCGATTCCTACAGTCTAAAAAATATATATAGGAGGAATATTATTAAATGATTTAGGCTAGAAGTAGCTATGGGTAAATTATGATGAATAGTGAACTTATTAATTAAATAATAAAACATTATTTAATTAATAAAGAGATGAAGACGAGATAATTAATTGAATAATTAGGGTTGTATTTAATCAACTATAGAAGAAATAGACGGTGAATGATGAAGTGTCAATTTTAGGTGTCTACACTTTGATATACCAATATACATATATTGATTAGACACATAACACCAAAATTCATAGTCTAGACTAATCTAAAAAAAAATCATCAAACTTGTAAATCATCACTACTAAATAGACATAATGGACCTGCTACTATCTTTAAAAATAGAATGTGTATGTGTCTTTTCATTCAAAACTATAGAAATATACCTTTATGAAGGTGTCATGCACTTATTATTTAATTCATAAAAAATAAAATGACATGCTAAATATATTTGTATTCCCTTTGATTTACCATTTTATCTCATTAAACATTGTCCATAACAATGACCAATATGTTCAAGGTGCTATGGATGTTGGATGAGCCAGGTGAGGTTTAGGGTGCTATGGATGTTGGGGTGGATTTGGGCAAGGTGGCGAAGAGATTGGACACTCTGGACAAAATATTTCGGGGGCTAACCCACTTCACCATGAAATTGGGTCACTTTGTTACGAGAATTCTGTCTAATGCCATAAAAGAGGAACTGGAGGGGAACAATAGCCAGGAAAACAAAGAGTGGGTGGGAGATGAGGTGGTGGACCTCCTGATTAAAAACTAGGATGATGCCAGTTAGCTGCTCCTAGTACCTATCTGTCGGCTGTTCCTGTGCTGCCTTTGGGTTGTCTTTGTTTTTTCCTGTTTATGTTAGTTGTTTAGGTCTTGTCCTTTTTTGGCCCTAGTGGCTCGTTGTGTGGGGTACATCGCCCTGTAATTGCTATTTAACTTTTCAAAAACAATGACCAATATGTATTTACTCATATGAATAGTTTTGGTAGATTTGTTCATCACAAAGGTGCATACCCCTTTGATCTATCAATTTATAGATACATATTGGATAGCATCATATGTCTTCATAAATATGGTTTGATTACCCTTCCCAAGGCTTTTCTCACTTCATAAATGATTCATATCAATTTGACTATATGATCAATAACTTCAACATATCAATAGATTCCAAAGATGCGGGATAATTTAATATATTGATATGTATAAATTGACCAAAATTAGCCATGTATGTTCACAAAGACCATTTAATTTCATTTCTTGATAACTTCCTACTTTCTTTCAAACAACAATCCATATTTTACTTATCTTTATTATTAATGGTTAGAGTAGATTTAGAGACCTTTAAAGGGAACCCACTTGGTCATTTTTTGATCTAGAAAATTTAATAAAACAATTCCACATCGCTTGGGTTTTCACGACCAAAAATGGGCCCATTCATCATCCCTTGTAGAAATAATTCGCGTTTGATGACATATGTTGATGACATGTACAATTATGATAGATATTTTACTAGCCTAGTTGATCCGTAGGTCCATATAAATTGGTAATCAGTTAACCAATGAGAAGGAAAAAAAACTTAAAGGAAAATGTGACTACCATTAGCAAATGAATGCTCAAACACAATAGAAAATTCATAACCATATAAGATGTTTTTTACTTCCACTTATGCTTTAAGAACCAAACCACCATGAATGCATTCCTAGAAGCAATATTGAGGCAATAATGATGAAGACATAATACATAAGGAAAGGATCAAATAGTTAAACTAATGATATGAAGATCTACAAAAGAATCACTCAAAAAAGAAACAAAAAATCTCATATTAGTGGTCAAAATGTCCCATATAGATCACTCTAGTGCCATGAAACATATTTGAAGCAATGTTCAAGACCTACAACCAAAGAAACTAAAAAAAATGAAAATATAATATTGTAAAAATAGATGTCAAGAAGCCAATCCAATGACATCATAAAAGAAATTGCTACACAAGCCAATATGGTTATGTTCCAAGTGACTATAATAAATGAGTGGAAAATAATTTCCACACCTCCAAAGATCTTCATCAATCCCAAACTCAATGGATAATGATTATACTTTAATTCTTTGAATGAGATCTAAAGTTGGGGGTGATCTAATATTTAGCAACCCAAGGGTTATTAGCAAGTAGCAGAAGAGGAGACCCATAGGAGGTTTTACTATCTAATATATACCATACCTTGCTTGTTCATAAAAGAGATTTAATAATTACTAAAAATATGTCTTATACCACTTTCTATCAAGGGGACAAGGGGACAAATTAATCAAGGTACAAGGTTTTTTATTGGTGGTGTTCCATGTGGATGGTGAAATGTAGACTACTTTGATATAATAGTCATGCATTAACATTTTTAACTTACAAGAATAGATATAGAGGAATGGTCACATAATAGTGGGTTTAGTATTTCATAGATCTCAATAACCTATAATAATGATATGAAATTAAATTTAGAATAGGTATTTTAGAAACATGGTAAAAAGTAAATATTAAAATGTTTATTACAAAAGATGTAGAAGTAAAAGGGGCACACAAATATCATAGTAAAAATGGGTAGTTTGTATACATGGTAAAATAAGGGAAATTTTGAATTAAAAAAGTATATTAAGAGGGATGTTATTAAGTAAAAATAGTAGTGGAGGCATTATTTAGTATCTTGTGAATGAATGTGATGAAGTATTAATTTATATAGTGAATCCTCATGCAAAGATCCCACTCCTTGAGAAGAACGATAATCTTGAATGAGAATGGAAAAAATTATACCCCATCATTTACTAATGTGTTCGCCACTACATTGTCTTCCTTGAGTGAATACTTAAAATCAAATTTCTCTTTAAGAAAGATGAATTCATCTATTATACTTAGGTCAAATTACATTCCTACAATGATGCTTCCTTTATACCATTAATAATCAATACAAATCCTCATTCAATTTCTAACCATTTTAGACCTAACACTATTGCCAACTTTATCCCATGTACAACTACCAAAGCTTCGACTTTATAATTTTACCTATGATCAAGAAAAAAATATCTAATAAAATTACCATTTTCTATTCTAAAACTATATGTGCATCTACTAAACCCAATTTTCCTTTAGTGTATCACCAAACTTTTCCACATTCTCACATTTTGAAATAATCTGATAAAGTCTTGTTTCAACAAAGATTTTTATTAATTATTGATAAAACTTACAATAAGATAATCTTAATCAAATAACCCATTTCATTATTTTAAAAGATATATAAAAAATTCCTTTTCTCATAAGTCACCTCAAAGTCAATTAGTAATCATTAGTTAATATCTTCATCTATTACTTTAAATTTATTTACATTTAAAAATTTATTTATTTTTTGATAGATGAAGGGTGGGTAGGGCCTACTCCTATTTATATATTATAATATTAAAAGGTGAAAGTTATAGATCTTATGTATCTAAAATTATAAAAGAAAACATAGCAATATATTTTATCATAAACGGTCAATTTTTTCAACATTCTTATTCATCTATTACTGAAAACTAAATACATCATAGTCTTGTGTTTTAAAATGAAAATATCCACTTTCCTATTAACTAGATTAATTATGCTCCACTAAAAACCAATAAAAGAAAATATTTCTAAATCAATAATTGTAATTGTTGGAAATGGGTAAAATACAATAAATAGTAAAATATAATTTTGAGGGCTTGGGTGTTGAGTTAGGTCCTAAAAATAAATATATAGTCTATAACCAATGCAAACATGTTATGACGATGTGGAACTCTCTTCATTATAAAAAGAAAATAATCGATCAACTTCTTAGATAAATAAATAAATATAACACTACATCAAAATAGTAAACTTTGTATAAAACATTCAACCATACAAACTCAAATTTAAATCATAACAACATATCAAAACACAAAGACTAGAAAAAAATAAACTATTTATACCATTCAAATTAATTAACTACTACATAAAAACAATTATGTTCCATACAAATACCTTTTTTCAAGAATAGTTGATAGTTTTAAATAATTACCACTTTAGGCCACAATTTATTCTATGTTCCTTTCAACAATTTGTAAGATGCCAATAGACAAATGATAGATGTTCTCTTCAATACAAAGAAAACTCTTTCAACCACTAATAATTTGAAATAAATTTAGGCATTAAGTTTGAAATTATTTGTGGGTGCACATTCCATCTACCAACTAAAAGCTACTCCATCTCAAATAAAGTCAAAATTCAAATAACAGGTGCACACAAGTATGCTCAGTCTATTTTTGATAATCAAAGTTGTCTGTCACTTCCTAGATTATTTATTTTCACATCAAAATAGTATACTTTCATTGTTAGCTAGTTATATCATCACATTTCATCAAAAATACATTTCAAATCCCCAAAGTAATTCAAATCTAGGGTTGATTAACACACCTTTTAGGTTGCAAGTCAATCTTATACCCTTGTCCATTTTTATTTATGGGAAATTTATGGTTAATCCTGATAGAAATAGTCTAAGTTTCTTCTTGAATCGAAAGGATTTGAATGATCATCAACAAAAATGGGTGAGTAAAATGCAAGCTTATGACTTTGAGATTGACTATGTGAAGGGGAAGAAAAATGTTATTGTTGATGCTCTTTCTAGGAATCCATCCTTATGTTCTATCTCTTACATCCTACTGATTGGAAAATTTCCATAATTTCATAATATGCTAAGGATTCATTTGCTTCTAACATCATGGATGGAAAAATGGAAGATGATAGGTACACCATCGTTGATGGATTAATCTATTACAAGAAAATGATATACTTAGTATCAGAGTCCAAAACTAAGGAGAAGATATTGAGATATTTTCATGATACCCCCTTGGTTGGTCATCAAGGGTATTGTAAGACATATAAACGAATATGGGAGAGGTTTTCTTGGAAGGGAATAAAATAGGATATACTCAAGCACACCAGAGAATGCATGATTTTTCAGCAAAATAAGGGTGAGCAATTTTTTCTAGCTGGATTATTACAACCACTTCACATTCTTGAGCACAAGTGGTAAAAAATCTCCATGAACTTCATTATAGGTTTGAATAAAGCACAAGTTAAAGATTTAATATTTATTGTGGTTGATATATTGACAAAATATACATATTTCTTTCCTATCACATTTGAATTTAAAGCACCCCAAGTGGCAGAATTATTCTTTAGAGGATTTTAAAATTGCATTTCTTGCACAGGAACATTGTTAGTGTTAGGGACACTAGTTTTCTTAGCTATTTTTGGAAGAATATATTTCATTTTATAGGTATAGATCTCACATGCAACACAAGTTATCATCCCCAAACAGATGGGAAAATGAAAATGATCAATAAGTGGATAGAAGGATACTTGAGGAATTATGTTTCAAATTAGCAAGGTGTCTAGGTGAAATGGTTGCACTTAGAGGAGTATTGTTACAACACCTCCTATCGTATGTCTATTGGAATGCCTCCATTTTAGGATCTATATGGTTATGATGCTCTCTCTTTTTCCAAAAGAAAAAAAACAGATAGTGGAGTCCCAACAACAAGTGAATTTTTCCAACAAAGTCAGGAGATTCTAAGGTCACTCAAAGCCAATTTATGTCATGATCAAAATTAACAAAATTTGTATGCAAAAAAAAAGAGAATGGAGAGAGTCTTTGAGGTTAGTGATCTAGTTTTTGTAAGGTTGAAGCCATATAAGAAAAGTTCCTTGAAGAAAAGTGGACTAAAAAATCTCAAGCCAAAATTCTATGAACCTTAGAAAGTCACCAAGAAGGTAGGGGAAGTAGCCTATGAGCTGGAATTTCCACTAGGCTATAAAATACATAATATTTTTCATGTTTTGTGTCTCAAGAAAGTGGTGTGATAGCAATTTTTTATTTTCCTGATTTTCCACCATTAGATGATGAGGGAAAGTTGATTTTCATACCCGAAAAGGTTTTTGAAACAAGAGAGAAGAAGTTGAGGAATTGAAGCATCACTAAGTACTTAGTCAAGTGGAATTTTTTTCCCATTGAAGATGCAACATGGGAAGGATTTGAATTTATCAACAATCCAAATCTTCATTGCTTGAGGACAAGAAATCTTTGGGAGGGAGAAATTTTTATGTCCCCTTTCTAAAATAACATTTTAAGTAAGCCTAAAATAGTAAGTCTTGATAAGAGAATGAAGAAAGAAATCTAATTATTCAAATTTAAACTAATTAAATCATTCTAGGGGATAAAATTATTAATATTTGTAAATATAATTTTGGTACTAAGTTGGGCATGGGTTTCTATTTATGCTTGTTAACGGTCAAATTTGGCGATTCTCCTCTTGGTAGTGGTAGTTATAAAATTTATGGTGACCTATTCTTGTTGGTGAGAGTTACAAACTTTCAAATTCAAGTTTCCCTCCCTTGGGCATGGGATTTAGGTTCCCAAATTGGTGTTGGTAGTGGTTTGATATAGCATTGCTTGTCTTCCTAGTTGGTTTTTCATCCTATGCATTGTTTTCTCTCACAAGTTGCGATGATTCTTGAAAGGCTAGTAAATCGATGAAGGGTGAATCTCTAGGGCTAATAAACTAGGGGAATTGAGGCTAAAATATAGTGGTTCTAAGGGTCTCCAAGAATAATTCCATTAAGGGACCGCTAATATTTAGAAAGCTTTTTGTTTTTGTTCTTTTTCTATTTTGATTGCAAGAGTTTGATTCAGTTTGGAGTGTATAGAGTAAACTTCTAAGTTTCAAATTGTATTATTTTTTTAATTGGTAAAAAAATAGATTTATAGTCTGGTAAGTGTATATCATCAGTCACAATTCACATCTAAGTATATGTGAAAGTAAACAATAGTGCAAATAAACAAAAAACATGTTGTTTATCAACTTATCTAACTATGATAGCCCTATTCCATCATATCATCCACATTGTCATTTGCAAATTGAAGTTTTACATTTATATCCAGCAAGTTATCTCCTTGTTCTTCTCCATTTGATGCTACATTACCCTCTGTAGGATTAATGTTGGTAATTGTAGTTGGAATTCTAGTATGCCGAGCTTGGTTCAAATTGTATTATTGTTGTGAGAAGCATATTTAAATTTTATTACAATTCATATATATACTTTTTTTTGGAAATTTGTATGAGGTTTTGGGTGGTTTTGTGTGGAGTTTGCTCTAGTTTCGGTGTTAGTTTTGGCTTCTAGTTTAGAGATTTGGTGATGTATTTTTATGCAATTTTTCACTACTTTTATCTAATGTATATGACAAAAAAATGATTTAATTCCATGATAATATCTTAAATACATCATTTCATTTCAGTTGCTCAATATCCGATTTCAATTTGGTGTTAATTTTGGTATACCTAATTTTCTCTATTTTAATGTTTGATTGAAATAGATAATTTCATATTTAAAATTGATATTTTATTGATCATGGATATTATACTTTGTCATCATCCTCTCCTAATACTTAATTTTATCTTTGCCTCTTCTCCTCCTTTCCATTTGCATGTGATCCCACCATAGGGAAGCATGCCCCTTACACTTTGTGCACACAAAATTAAATCATTTTGGGTCTTTAATGGACTCAAAATCAAAATATTTATCTATATTTAAAATATAATCAATCAAATATTTTGAATTCAAACTCACGTTATATGTGGGGGGATACAATCGAGGTTTAATTTTATGCTTGGACATTGCTTGCATAAATCTACTCTTTGCCACATTCTCTCCTTCATCTTCTAAATCAATTTTAGGAGCTTCTAGTTCATCTTCATCCTCTTGACATCTAGAATAGGTACTCTTCACTACACCATTTCCATGGAATTCATTCTCACTGTGATGCCTCTCAGCATCTCCATTATCACTGCATTATCATCATTTTGTGTTCATCTTTGTCCACATCCTCAGTATGCCATGTCAATACCCTCTGCAATTATAGATCTCCTCTCTTCCAATTACCCACAACACCACCTCTTAGGGTCTTCTCCAACCATGGTCACAAACCTCTTAGTTCTTCTCTATCTCTGATACCAAATGATGTAGATTGATCTTATTATCTATGATTGAGTTAAGTAGCTCAACCAAAATTTTATTTTATTTCTCATTCAAAAATTTAGGCTAATGTGAATGACAATATAATTCAAGGAAATTCATGGATTCTATTTCAATTTTCAATGTTCAAGAAAGATAAATTTTCCTCATTTATTCAACTAATACATTCCACTAGCAACACAAAATCAAAGGAAATTCAAAGTTATTTACTTATTGACTCCTTCAATTTCTTATAGGTGAATACAAATTCATCATTTGGAACTCTACAATTCATTTGTTTTTATTCTTTCATCTCACTATTTTAAGTTCCCAATCTGCACTTCATTTCCCCTATATGCCAATTTTGTTGTCTCCTATCCACCATTGTAAAATGTATGTTTTCTACTCAAATTTATTCTAGTTTGCACCTCCCTTAGGTGCACAACCTATTTGATCTCAATTATGCATATATATTAAATCATGTTACTCTCTGTTTCTTGGCATTCACCAATTAATATCTCCCATATCCATGACCTATATCTTGTTTTTTGCATACATTAGATTTATTTAATAAATCTTCCTCCCTCCTCTATGCAACCTAGGCTTTGTATTCTCCTTCTTTTTCTTTACATTCCTTATCCTCTCTACCTCTATTTGTACCCCCTCCTCTTGTCATTTTGAAAATATTATACTTATTTTATCTCCTCTCTTTCCCACATGAACCTCTCTACATTATTTATTTCATTTGAAAAAAAAATCCAATCCTTCTTCCTAGTGTGACCCCCCTAGCAGCTCCTCTGTTCACTAGAAAAGAAAAACATTTCCTTTTTAGGCCATGACTTCTCATATTCCCTTGTTATTGCTTAGAATTTTAGAATTTTTAAATTACCTCATATCCTATGCAGCCTCTCCTATTTTTCCTTGCATTGATTTTTAATTGTATTATTCTTCATTTGACTCTATTCAATCAACCTTCGATCTCCACGTGTAAATAAAGAGTCACATGTATTTTAATTGCAAAGAATGACCAAATTGAAAATGATAATTGAGATGAGACATTTTGTCAATTGAAAATGACAATTTAATGTCATTTCACTTTGCTCGCAAACCACAAATCCAGAAATAATTTTCCAAGACAAAAATGAAGAAAACCAAACTATTGAACACTCAATATACTAAGAGGGGGGTGAATTAGTATTCTTTTAAATCACTTAAACATTTAATTCTCATAAAATAATCAATTTTTATTACTGAATGAAAGCATGGAGATAACCAACAACATCACATAACACATGAGCACTAGATTTTTACGTGGAAAACCTAAAATGGGAAAAACAATGGTGATGATTAGCTCACAATATATTATAACCAGTTATATTATATTATAGAAGTGTTCACTATAGATGGATTCACTATCCAAGTGGAATCACTATCCACTGAAAGATACAAGAAATAGAAGGGATTATTGCACATAACCAAGTTTTGAACTATTACAATTGCATCTAACATATGCATGAAATACAATTATAATGAAGCTTAGAATACAAACTTTACACACTTCATATTGATTTGACTTAATACTTTGGTCTACTCTGGATTCACACAATTCACATCTTTACACTCTTATCACATGTCACTACTATACAAAACATCAAAAATATCCTTCATATATATTTGTTTCATCTACAACATCAATTAGGTTGGCCTAATTGGATGTAATATGCAAAGTGTAACTTGTCATCTCAAGATCCTTCCACACATGCTTCGCCCCAAGATTTAAACCTTATAACAACTTGATATATATCGACATAAACCTAAAATAGAACTCACATAATGGATCAAAACATGTTCATCCTCTGCAACATACCCAACTCATTAGGTCAGCACTGGTAATGACCTAATAATACATTTTTCCAACAGCATACCCACACTCAGACACACAGACCTCCAAAATCTATGCCAACTAGAATATACAATCTACTAACACCTTTTAAGGTCTCCATAAAATTACAAAGAAAATTTATGATCTGTGGGGAAGTGGGGATTCGCCAAACACATGCATTGAACTAGAAAACACCTAATACTGCCAAGTCAATTTTTTTGTCAATCATAACTTCATAACCATAAACCAAAATGAGATAAAATTTTGGAATTAGGTTCCTCTAGAAACCAAAAAATTATGTTAGAAGCATAGAGAAATATCTTTATCATTGGACCAATGCGGACCCAAATACCAGATTCCCTATAGAAAAAAATGCCTAAATTGACACTTAGTTAATTTCCACAATTATTTCCTTCACCGGATCGAACCTTCTTGTTAAATTTTCTTTCACTATCATCCTCAAACATACTCAAGCCATTCAAACCAATCTGCATAATGGTCTTCATATTGGGATACAATGTTGACATCAATGACAACACTGCAATGCATGAATATACAATTTGTGCTCATCCCACATGCTCGTGTTGCAAACAAATGCATCAATGACAAACTCCTTATTATTCCAACAAAAAATACAACACAAATAAAACTAAAACACATTTAGTTGATGTAGATTACCGATCACCTAATTAGAATCATACACATCGGCATCCCTTATAAAATTATTTCACATTGGATGACATATGTTGATGAGATGCATAATTGTGATAGATTCAAAGAGATATCTTACTATTCTAGTTGATTTGTAGGTCCATTTAAATTGGTAATCAATCAATCAATGAGAAGAAAACACACTTAAAGGGAAATGCAACCACCATTAACAAATGAATTCTCAAACATAATAAAAAAATCATAACCGTATAAGATATTTTTACTTCCACTTACACTTTAAAAACTAAACCACCATGAATGAATGCCTAGAAGCAATTTTGAGGCAATAATGATGAAGACATACATAGCGAAAGGAACAAACATTTAAACTAATGATACAAAGGTCTAAAAAAGAATCACTCAAAAAGTAACAAAAAATCTTAGATTAGTGGTCAACGCATCTCATATGGATCACTTTATGCCATGAAACACATTTGAAGCAATGTTCAACACCTACAACCAAAGAAACTAAAATAAACAAAAAACATAAGATTGTAAAAATGGATCTCAAGAATCCAATCCAATGATATAATAAATATGAATTTCTACACAAGCCAATATGGCTATGTGCCAAGACACTTGAATAATTAATTTTCACACCTCCAAAGATCTTCATCAATCCTAAATTCAATGGATAATGATTATACTTTAATTCTTAGAATGAGATCTAAAGTGGGGGGAGATCTAATATTTAGCAACCAAGGGTTCTTAGAAAGTAGCAAAAGAGGAGACCTATAGGAGGATTCACAATCTAATATATACCATACCATGCTTGTTCATAAAGACAATTTAATAATTGATAAAAAACACAAGTGTTATACCACTTTCAGTCAAAGGATTGAGGGGATAAATTAATCAAGGCACAAGGTTTTATATTGGGGGTATTCCATGTGGATGGTGAAATGTAGACTACATTGATATAATAGTCATGGATTAACATTTTTATCTTACAAGAATAGATATAGAGGAACGGTTACATAACAGTGGGTTTAGTATTTCATAGATCTCAATAACCTATAATAATGATATCAAATTAAATTTAGAATAGGTATTTTAGAAACATGGTAAAAAAAATGGATTTTAAAATGTTGATTACAAGAGGTAGAAGTAAAAGGGGTACAAAAATATCACACTACAAATGGGCAGTTTTACATATGTGGTAAAATAGGAGGAATTTTGAATTAGAAAAATATTGAGATGGATGTTATTAATCAAATATTAAAGGTAAAAATAGTATTGGAATAATTATTTAGTACCTTGTGAATGAATGTGACGAAGTATTAATCTACATAGTGAATCCTTATGCAAAGATCATTTACTAATATTTTTTCCACTATATTAGTTTCCTTGAGTGAATGCTTAAAATCAAATTTCTATTTAAGAAGGATGGCTTCATCTATTATACTTAGGTGAGCTTCCATTCCTAGGACAATGCTTCTTTAAACTATTAATAATCAATACAAAGCCTTCATCTTCTAAGCATTGTAGACCTAACACTATTGCCAACATTATCCCATGCAACTCTATAATTTGACTTATGACCAAGAAAAACAATGCCCCTATGATAAAATTACCATTTGCTATTTTAATCTAGTGCTAGAACCAATTTTCCAATTTTCCTTTAGTTCATCATCAAACTTTTTCACATTCTCACATTTTGGAGGAATCTAATAAATCTTGTTTCAATTTTTTATTAACTATTGATAAAACTTCCAATAGGATAATCTTAACCAAATGACCTATTTGATTATTCTAAAAGATATATAAAACTTTTGTTTGCTCATAAGTCATCTCAAAGTCAATCAATTTGTGTTGGCAAGAAGTTGAGCAGAATTTGACACATTTGACCTTAAAATTTGAAGCACTTAGAGATGGAATCTTCAAAAAAGTCACTAATCATAAAATGTAGTACTCAGAGTCTAGATTCTAAATATGTAATTTATTTCAATACCAAAATGCTACAAATGGATTTTCAATAGGTATTTCTAAAAACCATTGTTTAAAAGTCTTTTTTAACTATACCATGCACATGTATGTCATCCATATTTTGACCTAAATTATCATATTTTATAAATCCTTTTGAGAATTGATTTGTAACTCACTGAAGCACATTTTCGATATTTTTTTTGTAATTTTTTATTGAATATTTTTTTTGTTAATTTTTTACTAGCCATATTTGTTGATTTGAAAAAAACGCTGTGTACGTCATACATAAGATGACCTAAAATTATCATTTTTTAATTTTTTTTTAAATTGAAAAGAATTGTCTGAAGTACGTTTTCGTGCAATTTATTTTACAAAAATATTTTTTAATAAAAAGTTATTAAAATAGTAAAAAACCCTAATATTTCAAGTTTATGGACCAGTTTCATCAGAAATTAATTAAAAAATAGAAAAAATAATCCAATTGTAAAAGAAATTACACATTTGGAATCTTCACTGTCTCATCTATATTGGGTTTTAATTTCATCGAAAAATTCTACAAAAACGTCGTCAACCATATGTCCAAAGTCACTATTTTTCTGTGACATTGTCAGGACCTTCAACTTGCAAGTCAAACTAGGTTGAAGGCCTAGGTTTAGATCCCCAATTATTTTCCTAAACCAGAATACAAGCCAAAAATATGACCACAAAGCAAGGGAAATTTTATTTTTTTAGAAACGAGATCCCGTTTTGTAAATCGGGATCCTATTTCCCAATAATAAATGTTGGGACCATTGACAGGGAAACGGGATCTCGTTTTATAAACGAGTTCCCATTTCTCTTTTTACCATTTTTTAAAAAAATTATTGGAAAACTTTTATTGTGAAGTTTGCAACTTCACATGTATGGCCGACTGCAACATATTGGGCTATTTTCTATCAACTTTTGTCTTTACAGGTCTTCAACTTGTATTTTGGATTGAATTTTTCAAAGGAGGCATCATGTAAATAGTTTTTTAAGTGGAATTATGTTAGTTTTCTACTCGTTTGGAAGAAAAAAAGAGGACAAATTTGTCTTTATAGGTCTTCAACTTGGATTGAATTTTTGAAAGCAGGCATCATGTAAATAGTTTTTTAAGTGGAATTATGTTATTATTCTACTCATTTGGAGGAACAAAAGAGGAAGAATTTTTTCTTTACAGGTCTTCAACTTGCAATTTGGATTGAATTTTTGAAAGACTTCCACTATTGAGATTCATTTGTGCTTGACAATTTTATAATCATGGGTTCACAAGCTCGTAATTAGAGGAAAGATAGGAAGACATTAACTCTTGAAGAAACTCAAGCAAGGAAAGATAAAGAAGAAAAAAGGAAAAGAGATAGAAGAATGAGGATTCAATCAGTGAATAATGTTGAAGCATCCAATCCCACAACTATTGAAGATAAAAACATTGAGGAGACCATAGTTGTAGATGAAGCTAATTTGCAATAAGCCAATTTGGAAAATAATATGATTATACAAAAAAGTCCTAGTATGTCTTCAAATCCCTCTTTTAATGCTATGGAGAATGTTTCAATAAGCACAAATCCAGGTATGTCTTCAAATCCACATTTTAGTGAAATGGAATTTTTTTTTGTAGAATTTTTACAAGATGTTGGACTTAACAATGTTGACATTGATAATATTTAGAGAGATGAAAATCTTATAGAAAATTTGTTGAAAATAAATTAGAAAATGAAAATGAAAATTGTTTAAATGTTGTTGAAAATGAAAATGAAATTGAAAAGTATTTTGTTGAAAATGAAAATGAAAATGATCCTTTTGTTGAAAATGAAAATGAAAACTGTTTTGTTGATGAAAATGAAGATGAAAATGAAAATCGTTTTGAAGTTGGAAATGAAATCTAGGATGTGATGTTGAATTTAATGAAAATATTTTTAAAAAAATTGAAAGTGATTTTTTGGATAATCTTCTCAGTAAGATTTCTTGGAGGCAAATAAGAACACATGCAAATTGCTAAGAGCAACAAAAAAGAAGAATAAGTATAGAAAATGATCCAATTAACCAATGTTGGAGTTTTATTGATCGACTCCCGAGGTCTGACATGAAATTGAATGTTCAAATTAAATATTTGATTGAAAAATATTGGCATGATAATACTAGGGTATCATCTAATGCTAGAGATGTTTTAAAACTAAGAGTGGGGTCCAAAGTTCTCAATCCTCATCCAAAAAAGGTCTATTAGATACAATACAAACTGAATTTTATAGAAAATTTTGTGGTGATTTAGTGTTACCTGGTAATATTAAAATAATTCAAAGGTCTTTTGAAAAATGTAAACCCTAGTATGTAAAAATTAATATGCAACGAATATCTTGTTGTTGTAAAATGCATGTTCAATTACATTATTTTTATGATGTTTTTTGATAAATACGTTGTACTTTGCATACTAACATATGATTATGCAAGAATGTGGTATTAATATGCCACTTGAAACAATAAGGGAGTTTATATCAAGTTTTTTTTTGTGAAAGATCTAATGGTAAATTGTGTTATTTAAGTTCTCGTATTTATGGACAAGCACTAGTTGTGGAAATATTTCATTCTTAAGAATTTGTATGCATAAAAGTGTTGATAATGATTTTGGACAACAATTAGTAGATGTTAAAAGATTTAAGAATGTTGACGATTCTTTAAAAGATGGAAAAATAGGAAAGCGTTGTGATTTAGTTACAAAAAAAGTTAGTGTGCATGCATTCATAAGTGGATTTAAGAATAAGATTGTACCCAAATATGTTATGCACTCTCAACATGCTCGATGGCTTGATGGCCAATTTCACGCATGTAGAAACATATTTCCAATTGGTACTATACTATTGGTTGTTGATTTTGTAGAAAATTATACTCTAGCTCTGTAAGAGGAAATTCAATCAAAGTATTATAATTCATTGCAAGTGGCTATGTTTGTCCATATTGTTTATGGACATGCAAATGATAACACAGAGGATGATAGAAAGTTTTTGAGGGAGTATCATTTCTATTTGAGTGACAATCGGTTACACTCATCAAAGTTTGTTCAATATGGCTTCAATATATTTTATAGAAATTTAAGAGAAAGAGGAATCCATATGACATAACACCTCATATGGTTAGATAATTCTGTGGGGCAGTTCAAGAATGCTTGAATTTTCTATTGCTTATGTAGGGCTCACAAGGAACTTAATGTCCAACATATATGGATTTTTTTTGAAGTTGGGCATGGTAAAGGAGAACATGATGGAGTTGGCGCGTGTGTCAAAATAATTCTTGCTAGAGAAAAATTAAAATTTGAGGATGCAGTAAAATTTAAAGATGCACGTGGGATTGCAGATTGGTGCAATATAATATTATCTATACCTAGTTTGAGTAAGTACTTTACAGTTTGCCAATTATTTTTGTTGGTTGAAGAAGATAAAATTGTACCTAGACTTGACTATGAGACAATCAATGGATCTATTAAATTGAATTCACTTAAGACTTAAAAAAAAAGCACATGGACTATCTGGACAAGGGATCTTGCATCTTTTTATCAGTTTTGTATCTCAAGAGATTGGGAAACATGTGAAAATATAGAATGGATTGAAGAGTGGGAGCAAAGATCGTTGACACCTACACAAGTACATGATCAATATGAAAAAACTATTGAATAAAATGATCAAGTGATTGCATCTAAAGACTATGATCATGTTTCAGACCTTGTACAAGAAGGTAATTTAATTCAATTTATTTCACTTTATTAAGCTATTTTGTAATACTAAATTATTTATATGGATACGTGTAAGTTATTAAATAAAATTTTGTTTGCACGACATGTGTATGTTGTTGTTGCACCTAAGGGGAATGAAGAGGAAACCAAATATTGGTTGGCTTGTTGTGTGGAGACAAAACATAAGTTAATAGAGCCTCGAGAAGATGACGATGGCTATCATTATCCAACTGGTACGGTGATCCCCTTAAGACATCCCCTTAAGAAAATTTTGATAACAAGTTTTTGATCCCCTTAAGCAAATTTTTAGAACAAGTCTTTGATCCCCTTAAGAAAATTTTGAGAACTTATTTGATGATGGTTTTCATATTTTCCAATAGGATTGGTGATGGTTGTTGGCACTTGGCTATGAAAATACTTGATAAGGAAGAATGGTCTGCCTGCATTCAAAGATTATGAAACACATAAAAATATTATACACTATTCACATTTGGTGGTAAAAACAAATATAAAACTAGATTGGTATCGTGGAAGACCTAGAAATAAAGTGCCATGGATAATTTCTATGGAAGAGCATGAGACAATCATAGATGTGTTGCGAAAAAGAGAGGATGCAGATGGTACAATGGAATAAGAAAATACAGGTAAATATAGTTTTAGTTTTATATTGTCCTTTTAATAGATTAAATACATGTTTTCATATTGCTCAAGTGTGTTATTATTTGAAATTGATTTCAATTTTCCTTTTATAAATCCTTAAGCCATCATCACAAAAAGGAGAGTCCATGTAGATTCAACCTAGACAACATGCAATACTTAGTAAAAATAGGTAGTTATTAGTTAAATTAAATTTAAATACATGTTTTGATTATATATTGATATTGCTTATACATTAATAGTTAAAATTGATTTATTATCCTTTTTTGTATCCTTAAGCTATCATCACATTGATCTCATACTTTGAAACAAAAAGGAGAGGATGCAGATTCAACCTGCACACATGTGTGAAATAATTTTAAATACAGGTACTTGAGTTGTGTACATATAGATAGTTTTATATAAATTAAAATATGTATGTTTTTATGATTTCATTGATATTTCTTGTACCTTATTGACATCAGGTGGTATGAAGACCTACTACATTCTAGACACAAGTTTCAGATGTTCTTGAGATGGCATAGCCAAATTTTGTAAACATTGTTTTGAGTTGATATATATGTACATACATACTTACACAATTAAACATTTTGTTCAAATTACAAATACATGTACATACACAATTATACTTTATGTACTTTTATGTATCAAAATCAATATTCTATATATCTTGTTTGTTAAATGTGCATGTTTTCCTACTTTGAAACTTTATATTTGATTGTATAATCATTAAATATCATGTATAAATTATTGTTAAATCAATTATATCAATTGCGATTACTTATTTGATCATTTTACTTTGGGCTTAAAATTTACAACATTGTTAGTGAATGCATATGCAATTCTCTCATGCCATTTGGCGACCTTGAGAAACAAAAAAATTCTTTAACACTTTGGAAAATCACCTACATCTTTCATTTGGATTAAAATTGAACCCCCTTTGCGAGTGTGAGAAAAAGACATGGTGTGTGTTCTCTCTTTGTTTATGTAAGAAAAGATTATCAAACTACGGATGTACTTCCTTGTTATTTTCATCTTTAGAGGGCCTACCTCCCCGCTTCAAAAGGAGGGAGTGACCCAAGTGGTAGCGAGCAAAAGCCAAGTTCTTCCAAACCACAATATAAATGTGTGGTTGCGATGAGAATTGTGATCAACGGGATGCGATATATGATAGCTCTCCCCTAGTACCTTTATGATGCGTAAAGCCTTTGTTATAAGGGTTGGGAGACCTCTAGAGGGAGTTTATCATTACACCCCATAAATTGGAAGCCCTTATTACAAACCTATGTTTCAGAATCCAAAAATCCTTAATACTTGTTGGTGCAAGAACAATAATTTTGAAGTTGTCCCGCATTCTTACTATTCAATTGTAGAAACATAAAAATCCTTTTGATCTTCAGATTTTAAGGATTTTGAGTTTTGGTGGTCTCGAGGAGTGTGTTTTGTGGAGGGGAGCCAGTGTCACCAAATCTCTAACTGTTCACATTGTTTAGTATTTGGAGAAATCCAAGTGGGAATTCAACGAGTATAGCCATTTCGAACATAGAATTGTAAGTGATTGTGAGTCAATTTGATACATTGCTTGGTTCCAAAATGTTTCAAAAACAAACATTCACTATCATCAAAATTTCAAACACTTTGGTTTAAGTATGGTTGCCTCTTGATTTATCCTTGATATTACTGCTTGTCTTAAGGGTTTCTATCCTTAGCGATTTCTAAGTATCTTAACTTTATCTTAATCCATATTTCCCAAAGATAACATAGGTAATTATGACTCTAATCTCTTGATTTTCACGAAATGGACATTGTGAAAGTTATGACATTTTTTGACAAACATTTAGTTTGAAAACATAATCAAGATGAGTGTTTGTAAAATCAATTCACCTAAGCAATATAAATTTGACATAATTAAACCCCTCATGACCATTTGGAGACCGATCGCTCCCATTCTACAACCCGACCTTACTGGTGCTATCATTGAACCAAAAATTTGAATACATTGAGGGAGAAAAAACAAATATTATTAATATTTTGAGAACTTTCACTTTTGAAACCAAGGAAACATCTAATCAGTGGAGAATTGTTGCAACTATCTTGGATAAAGAAGAACAAAGAGCATATATTTTGGCTAGAAGGTCCATATTACCACCTCTTGCATGGCAATAAAAATCTTCTTCTTCTTTAATGATCTCACGCAAAGTCAAGATCCTAAAACAAGATCTACAAGTCATCATTTTACACTCAAACATCTTAAACGAAAAGTTTTCAAGAAACACCTTCTAGCATTTCACAAGAATAGAGACAAGTTGGTAGAAATTTTTTATAGACACGCTTCAAGGTATAGTCCATAATTATATGCATTCTTTTGGAGTCAAAATACCATTCTTTTTCACAATATTGAGCTTCTATGAATGATCCATCACACAATCAAATTGTATGAATTAAAACCCACATCTCATCATCATAGACATAGATATCGTAATTCAAAGTTTGGCAAGAATTTGGTTGTAATAATTTACCTCAATTGTTACCATTTGTTAAGAAACTACTATGCTCAATCTAGGAGGAGGAAAATGTTGGAAAAACAAGAATATAAAACTGAGAGGGGGGGTGAATTAGTTGTCACATAATTTCAAACTTATTCAACCTTATTAACCTTTCATCTCAAATATGATAATTAACAGTGAAATCATGAATCAACAACACATCAGAAACACAAGAACACCAAGATTTTATACGTGGAAATCTTGTTAGGGGAAAAACCATGATGGATGTTAGTCCACAAGATTATACCCTATTAAAAGTATAAAGATGAATAATGGGAATGCACATGCATTCAGGCACATTGCTTAGAGCTCACTGCTCAAATAGGAAGGCTCGCTTCCTTACAAAAACATTCAGATTAAAACCATCTGAAGAATATGAATTGATAAATTAGCTTCTTCAAAAGCCTGATTACAATTTTGGTTAAGCACAAAAACACTTCTTCACACTTCGATCAATCTTCTTCACACTCTACTCTACAATCAAATGATATGATCTTTATTCGCACATTTCACATACACACTTCATACTCACATCTCGCACACTTCAAAATGAAGAAACAACTGGTCTTATATATCCGTTACATGGAATTACATCAACAACTCTGTCGGCCAAAAATAAAAGAATAAATGAATTACAAACTGTCGGCCCAATTCATGAACAAATCTCAATGCACACCAACCGAAGTCGTTCATAGCATAATGAAGACCTAAAACAACTTCCTTGAACATTCAAAACATTAAAATATTAATCCACAAGGATCCACAACACGCTACAACCACCATGTCGGCCAAGAACATGAAAACCCGAACACACAATGAAAAAATATTTGATCACAATCACATTGATCAATACAGACGTACAACAACAATAGAGAATGATCTAGAAACATCAAAAAAAATCACATGAGCATACACAATAATTAGAATTACCAAAATTACATTCTCTTCTTCCAGAAACATCAACTACAGTAATAGAATAACTGTAGGAACACATAAACACACAACTTGCACAAATCTTGATGCGCACCTCTAAAAATTCCATAGTCTAAAATAGATAGGCTCCTTTAAAGTGCAACTTTTTAATAGCAACATACAAAATTTTCACCACACTGAACTTCACAGCTTCACAGATAGCCTTCAAAATTTTTATTATAATTTTCTCAATATCCTCAACATATACAGCCTTCAGGACATCAATGCTAATAGTTTTGACATCAATGACAACCACATATCATCAACACAACCACAAAATCCAATAAAAAATAGGTTTAAACATCCCCATTTATCCTCTCATGTAAGTCAAACATTGGTTCTTTATGATTGGAACATTTTAAAGGTCTAGCATCATTCTCACTACCTTGGTCTTGGAAAATAAAGGTTCGCTCTAAGTCAAAATTGGGTCAAACATTTCATCCATCCCTTCATCAAAATTTCATGCTTCACCTCACCTATCTTTGCAAAAAAATTGATCATACCAACACTACTTTGACTTAAACATCAATCAAACCAACCTCTACCTTGGCTATGTTGTATGTTAAATGTATCATTTTCCATGCACCTAGCTAAGCTAGTTATCATCCTTGAGCTAGTTTATCTTAAAGGTCATGAGTGTACCCTAAAGATTCCCAAGTTCATCAACATCTTTTATCCTAACATCAAAACATCAAACTCAAAGTCAAAGTGTTGTCCCAAAATTATTACAAAGATCACTTTCCATATTACCCATCTTTTCATCCCCCACTCTCATCATTGCTCCAAAAATACTTAGAATGTCCCTTTTATCTAGATTTGAGTCAACTAGAGAGTTTAAACATTATAAATCTCAACACAACTCTCCTATCAGTGACCCAAAATTTATGGTCAAAATGAGATCACAATACAAGAGAATCATGGAGAAAACTAAAGTCACATTTACCTCAAGTGATCCAAATCCTCTAGAATTTGACCCAAGAAGCCAAGTCACGCCATCACAACAATCATCATCTCCGATAGGAGAATATGAGATAGAAGACGTCACAAACAACCCCTTTGAGCTCACCAAGGAGGAAATCATGGAACATCAAGCCTTTGAAAACATAGCTCCTATTTCCCCATCATTTATGGCACAAGGCTTCACCACTCCACCATCAGGGATAAATCAAAAATCTACTCCTAGTCTTACAATTGGCTTTGCCAAAGACTTTGGTCTAACTCTTCCATTTGAAAGTAGTACATTTATGGGTACCCTTGATACCAATCCTCTGCCTCCAACAACCACTTAGACACCTACCTTTGGTTCTCCTCCCATCCCCAAAAATTTGAAGCAACTACATAAACCTCTTGAACTTCATTATTCCACCATCACCTCCACCTATCAAGGACACCTATCTTCATCCACATCCATGAGTACCACAAGTGTGCCCACCATCACGCAAAGTAGTATAAACAAAGTATCTCAAGATAGCACACAAGGGCATGCCAATACTATATCACAAAGTCAACCCTCAATGCAAATAGGGACATATTTACCCAATCCTCCCATGGGTTCATCTATACCATTGGTGTCACAAAACACATCCAACCCATCTATCATCGATCCAAATCAAGCCAACACTTTGGTTATGAACCCTATCAACCAAGGAAGTACCTTGACCACAAGCACAAGGAAATACACCAAGCATCTATCAAGGGAATCCTTTCAATCAATGGACTCAACATCCTAGTATGTCAATACCCTTGTAAAATTTAATGACAACATCCTCATATTTCCCCATGGTCCCCTTCACTATGAAAAATCAAATGGGGTCTCAAACTTACATTCCTCCATCTAAATCTACCACTTACAAGGCATGTTGAACCAATGAAACTCCCAACCCCTCATCACCACCTCACAACCTATCGAAAACATCAACGCCCACAATCCATCACAAATTTCCCAACAACCAACTGGTCCTATATTGCAAAATCATACATTAGCCTTACAACAAGCACAACAATCCATCCAACAACATCAACAACAACAAGCAACCTTAGGTGCATAAAAACAACAACAAAAAGAAACCTTAGTTGCATAGAAACAACAAAAAAAACAAGTATCCTTAGCTGCACAAGAACAAAAACAACAAACTTACCAAGAATCCTTAGTAGCACAACAAAAATAGCAAGCCTATCAAGCATCCTTAGTAGCACATCAACAACATCAAACCCAACATTAAGCCATCACAACATAGGAACAACATCACATCCAATAGCAAGCCCTCATGGCACAAAAACAACAATAGGCCAACAACAAGCCCTTGTGGTGCAGCAACAACAACAACAAGCCTTACTAGATCAGCAGTATGCCCAACATCAACAACAACAACAAAAAAAACAAAGTTCCTACTATAACCCTCAAAAAAACATCATCAATACAAAAACGTTAGGAATACACACTGACACCTCAATCACCACATAATCTCACTCCACCATAAACTCCATACAACACACCATCATATAAAAATACCACATACAACTCATCCATCATCTCATCATATGTTCCTCCACCAAACCCACATGATGATCTGGCTTTGCAACTGAAGGTGCTATCCCAAGAAATGCGAGACCTTCGAATGGGAAATACAAAGAAGCCTCATACGTAGAATTTATGTCCTTATCCATTTGACTGAAACATCACAATGGTGCCATTCCCTCTTAGATTTGAAATCCCCAAATTCGATAAATACAAAGGGAGAGGAAGTCTCATGGACCATGTCAAAGAATTTAACGTCATTTGTATGGAGGTGGCCTATAATTATTCATATCTAATGTATCTCTTCCCTCAAAGCTTAACAGGTCCTGCTATGGATTGGTTTTCTCATCTATCTCCCAACATCAAATTTTTTCAAGAAATCACTAATAAATTCATCGATCACTTCTCCTTGAAACTTGACATGGACGTTAGTCTAGAAGAGTTGTATACTCACAAACAAACCAAAGGAGAATCTTTCACCAATTTCTTGCAATGATGGAGATAAAAAGCTACTAAGAGCAAGTGGACCCTTCCCAATGAACAACTAGTGGGAATCATCATAGCCAATCTAGATCTCGATCTCTCTCTCCACTTAAAAATGCAGTGCATCACATCTTATGATGAGCTTGTCCCTCAAGCCCTTAACATTGAATGATCTCTAATATCACCTGGAAATAATCAAGCTTACAACCGCCCATCAACTAGTTCAAATTACAAACCTCATGTTTGGGCTAAAAACAAAAAAGTGACAAATGATGGTGTAGTAGATGCTAAGGTGGTCCTAAGTGCTCCTAGACCCAACAACAATCAAGTTGCTAACATTCAACCGACTGTGCAAAAAACAACACCCCCTCAAAACAATCAAATCAACAATACAGAGATGCAACAAAGGCAAACTACCAATAGGAACAGTTATCCCAAGTGCAAGTACACATGGTTATCTGAACCTATCAAAACCATCATGAAAAAATTGGTAGAATCAAATCTGATAACATTGCCTAACTTTGAAAACTACCAAGAACCATTAGAGAAACCATCTTGGTACAACGAGAACGATCTCTATGAATTTCACAAAATCAAAGGACACAAAATGACAAATTTCATGAGACTCAAGAACATAATCCAAGACCTCATAGAGAATGACACCATCTTTGTTGAAGTACCGGTTGGGAATCAAGATCTCAAGATATACAAGAACCCTATGCCAAATCATAACAAAGGGAACAAGAACGAAAAAGCTAAGGATTAAAATAATGTGCAGTATAGCTATTCAAACGTAGTCAATTCCTGTGATAGTGTCATTATGGTCATCACCATCAAAAGACCTAGTACTAAGTGTGGAGTCACCACATGGCGTGGAAAGGTCACTATCCAAGGAGTCCCATATCAGTCTAGGGCACAACCTACTTTTCCAATGTTGAATCCTATCAAGTACAATCTCTTAGACCAGCTTAAGAAGATCCCAACTATCAATCTTAGAACTATTGAGGATATCTCCTGCACATAGATAAATCTTAGATAATTCCTTATTAGGGTCATATGTCATCGAAGATATTGATACAGATTACTTTCAAGATATGGTAGGAAACATTACCGATCACCTTCTTACCTTCTCCAAACAATACCTACCATCACAACCATCTCATAATCATGCTTTATACCTTGAGGTCTACATTCATAAGAACAATCTTAAAAGAGTCTTAGTAGATGGAGGTGTTGGGCTACTTAAAAGATACCATTGATAAAACAAAGAGTACCATCATTAGAGCATATGATGACCAAGAGAAGGTATCACAAGGCATCATCACACTACCCATTCAAGCGAGACCTATCATTGCAGATGCTACATGCCAAGTGCTATATCTTGATCTTCCATACAAAATTTTACTTGGTCTATCCTGGATCCATGCCTTAAAAGATGTTGCCTCAACCTACCATCAATGTGTCAAGTTTCCTTTCAAGGGCAGATAAATTACCATCTATGGAGATCTTGAGCCTTTTTACCACTGCACGAATCTTGAGGTTAACTTCTATAAGATCCCCCAAGTGCCTAAAAATTATGAAGGGCCTACATCTACACCTACCTTATTTTTTATTTGTCATCCCTTACATCTACCTCGGTAACAAATACACCCATTGTGCAGAACATTCCAAACATCAAAGCAGTAATCCAAGATGATGGTTGTGATTATTATAAGCTACTAAAGGATACCTTTTTCTTAGGAGAATTACGTCTTTCTCCTCAATCTCATGGGAAACCTACATCTAGCACCAAAGAGCTCAAAACAATCAAGATGGCAGCTACTACCTTCACTAAGTGGGTGGATCTAAATCAAGAAGATATCAACGAGGAGGGTGTCTCTAAACTCCTCTATCAGGATGAATGACCTATCCCTATCCTTCCCATGGAGGATGACAAGAAAGGCTTATAACTCATGAAGGGAATGGGTTACAACAAGAATGAGAAGCTGGGACAAAATGACAATGGCTTGCTAGAACCTATCGTTCCTGAGAAATTATTAAAGAATCTTGGTTTAGGTTGTATTACTAGCAAGCTTACCCTCATTGGAAAAGGTACTTCCACTAAAATGGCCAAGGATTCCTCTTGGTTACCCACACCACGTGATACGACTTTAGATGAATTCCCCCTTGATATTGATGAACTATTTGAAAATAACTCCCTCTTCATGATATCTATTACATCCTTTGTTCCAAACAATCAGCCAACTGAACTACACCTAGTATACCCGTAACTTATTGACATGGACCAACAAGGACCATTGATTCTAGATTTATTCGAAAACAATGAAGCGATCTCAGAATTCATGGGACTCCACGATAACCTATCATGGGCATATCACAAAGCAGTTTTTGAAATAGAGCTTGACATAGGGGCATACTATGGAGAGATGATTGAATCCTTCAATCACAAAATTAATGAAATGCAACTAACATGCATATCATTGAGTGAAAACCACATTCTTACACCCTCTGATCCTAAAATAGTTAAAAGAAAGGATGTATCTGAGGGTGAAAACCTCTCTAAGGCACCCAAGGATGATGGATTCAATCTCCCCCTTAGTGCAATGCATCCCAAAAGGTCAATAGTGCTAGCAAAAAAGGCTACCCCGATCAATGTGGGAACAAAAGAAGCACCCAAGATCACTTTCTATGTCAAATCCTTGTTGGATAAAGAACAAAAGAACCTAGCAGCATTCTTGAAGGAGCGAAGAGCTAAATTTTCATGGTCATACACAGATATTCCTAGGCTCGATCCTGAAGTAGTTGTGCATCATTTAGCAATCTATCCTGAAGCCAAGTCAGTCAAGAAGAAGTTAAGAAATATGCACCCTCAAATAGCACTCTTGGTGAAACTAGAGTTACAAAAGCTTCTTGATTTTGGATTCATCCGACCAATAGATTATCCTGAGTGGGTTTCAAACCTCGTACCAGTCTCAAAACCCACTGTGGGCATCAGAATCTCCATTGATTTCAAAGACTTAAACAAAGAATGCCCTAAGGATGATTTTCCTCTTCCTAATATTGACCTCATTGTGGACTTAATAGTTGGGCATGAAATTTTATCATTCATGAATGGTTTTTCAGGCTACAATCATATTATGATCACCAAGGAGGGTCAACATAAAACTGTATTCACTTGTCCATGGGGAACATATTGTTGGAACGTGATGCCATTCAGGTTAAAAAATTAAAGAGAAACCTATCAAAGAGAAATGACCCTCATCTTCCATGACATGATCCATAAAATATTTGAAGATTATGTGGATGATATTTCGGAAAAATCAAAGAAAATAAGTGAGCACATTCTAGTTCTAGGACCCATCTTTGATAGGCTTGAAGAATACAAGGTACGACTGAATCCAAAAAAGTATGTCTTTGGGGTTATATTAGGGAAACTTCTTGGCTTTATTGTCTCACAAAGAGGGATATAAATTGATCCAACAAAGGTAAAAGCAATCCTCGACATGGAACCACCACATACACTAAATTAGATGAGAGGATTACAAAGAAGATTGCAGTCTATCAGAAGGTTCATAGCACAACTATCAAATTAAATCCACCCCTTTTCACATCTTCTCCATAAAGGAATAACATAAAAATGGGATGAAAAGTGTCATAAATATTTCCAACAGATCAAATATTATCTACTAACACCTCCAGTGCTCATGCCACCAATACCAAACAAACCATTGATCCTATATATCTTAACAATATCAACAACACTAGGAGCTCTTCTAGCACAACATGATGAAAATGGAAATGAAAGGGCTCTCTACTACATCAGTAGAACCTTGGTGGGATATGAAATTAACTATTCACCTATTGAGAAAGCATGACTAGCAGTAGTTTTTTCTTCACAAAATTTTATGCATTATATGTTGTCACATCAAATTAAAATTATTGCAAAGATAGACCCATTGAAATACCTGTTATTTAAGGCAACTCTCATAGGGAAAATGGCCAAATGGGTGATGATCTTAACTAAATTTGACATAGAGTATGTGGACCGCAAGGCAATCAAAGGACAAGTAATCATAGACCAACTAGCAGAATCACCTATCTATGCAGAGAACCCCTTGATATTTGAGTTTCCTAACGAATCAGTATTTCTTATCAACCTCACAGATCAATGGAAAATTTACTTTGATGGATCATTCACCCAACATGAATCTAGAGCAGGCATTATTTTCATCACCCCTCAAGGTGATTTCCTTTTGAAGTCATACAGGCTATCATTTCCTTGCACTAACAACATTGTTGAGTACGAAGCCCTAATCATAGGTTTAAGGATAATAGTTCAGTGGAAGATTCAAGAGATGAAAGTCTATCAGGACTCACAGTTGGTTATCAACCAAGTCAATGATGACTATCAATCTAAAGATGACAAGCTCACCCCTTACAAGAAAATGGTAGATAATCTCAAAAATCTCTTTATAGACATAACTTTTGAATAGATTTCTTGCATGAAAAATAGAGTCATAGATGCCATGGAAAAAATTGGATCATTATTAGACATGTCTAACAATGTCCTCCAATGTGAATTCTTGGTAGAACTTCTCATACAGATTCAAAATCCCTAAATATTAATTCACGTGTGTCATTATTGGTCCTAGATCCCCATGGTATCATATCTTTATTTACCTCAACAGAGGAACCCTCCCATCTGTTATTACCTCAAACTTTAAAAAAATCTTTGTCAAAAAGGCATCCCCATTTTTGATCCTAGGAGATACCCTTTACTATTGAAGAATCGAAGGAACATTACTGCAATGTCTTAACCAAGAAGAAGCCTTAACCGCTTTAATGGAAGTACATGATGGCATATGTGGTTCCCATTCTAGTGGTATGATGTTAGCTAAGAAATTTTTGAGGATGGGGTACTATTGGCCAACCATGGAGAAGGAAGCTCATCAGTATGTGAAAAAGTATGTCCAATGTCAGCAGCGTGGAGATCTGATTCATGCACCAACTCAAGAATTTCAACCAATGATCACATCTTGGCCCTTTTTATAGTGGGGACTTGACCTCATAGGAAAGATCACCCCAACCTCATCTAATGGCCACAAGTTTATCATAACCACCAATGAATACTTCACTAAGTGGGTAGAAGCCATTCCTATGACCTACATAATGGGGAAGTAAATTGCTCAGTTTATATTGAATTACTTCATCTATCATTATGGTATCCCATAAACCTTAATCTTAGACAATGGGACACCCTTTAAGAATCAGGATGTGAAAGAACTATGTCAAAGATTCAAAATCCAACACTAATTCTCTACCCCATATTATCCCCAAGGCAACAACCAAGTAGAGGCTACAAATAAAACAATCCCAAAAATCTTGAAAAAGACAGTCAACAAAGTTGGTCGTGATTGGAATTTGCAGTTAAATCTCGATCTTTGGGCCTATCGAACCAGTATTCGCACACCAATGGGTGCAACACCTTTCTCCTTGGTCTACGTATCAAAAGCTATCCTACCTATTGAGGTTGAGCTCCCATCACTACGAGTGTCACTACAACACCTGATCACTGATGAAGAGTATAGAGTATCTCAGTTGAATGAGCTAGAGTTCCTAGACGAGCGTCAGCTCGATGCCCTCAATCACTTACAAGTATATCAAAACTGACTGAAACGGAGCTATAAAAATAAAATCAAATTTTGGTCTTTCTAGGTGGGGGATCTTGTCCTAAAACAAAATTAGAAGAATCTACCAGATCAGGACAGTAAAGGAAAATTTGAGCCTAACTGGTTGGGTCCCTTTGTTGCAACAATATGCTATGGTTCAAGAGCATATTAGCTATCAACACCTAAAGGTGAACCCTTGTAGGAGCCAAATAATAGCTTGCATCTCAAAAAAAATATGCCTAAGCTTGAGGGGTATAAATATGAAAATACAAAAAAATCAAAAAATGATCAAAATCCAAAAAAATAAGAAAAAGGATTGAAAAAGTAAAGAAAAAAATCATCCTCTAGTGAAAACCACTTCGGTGGTGGTTTGGAAAAGTAACTTGGTGAAAACCTAGCAAATAGGTGTCTCACATAAATAAAGCACCTCCATCTATTCTTTGGCTCTTTTGGTCCTATCATTCTTTGCACTACCATTCATCCATCGCCTATCTGTGTCATTCTCATAGCTTAATAATGTGAAGTAGTGTATCCCTTTAGTACAACTTGGCATATTCCAAAGGTCAGTTTTTCCTACCTATATCGAAGTAGTCTAACATGTCAAGTTGGGGGAAATTCATTGTGGACCATATCAGGTTCTTGTATATCTTGAGGTTATTTGGAAATATTATCACAAAACACCAAAATAATTCATAAAATCTCATCAAAAACATTCATAAAACATTCATTGGAAAATTTTAAAAAAATTGCAAAATCCTATATAGCTAAAATCCAAAACATTCAAAAAATTGTAAAGGTAAAATCCAAAACATCCATAACACATCAAAATCCCTAAAAAGCTCAAAAATCCAAAATCCAAAAAAAAATAGTGCCTTGTTGTAGAACTACACCATCTCTGAGCTTGAACATAGGAAAATCCATCTTTGATGTGCCCCAGAGACACCCTAGGTCAATCCTTTAGGAGTTCGTCATAATAAACTAACATTCCATCAACTATTCATATCTCATCTTCCAATAAGTCAAGTTGGCTGAGCTATGTGGTCTCTGCATATATAATGTAGGAAAGGCTTATCTTTGATCAGTCCCCAAGGCCCCTAGGATAGATTTTTTAGGTTACATTCTTGGTTGAAACTGGAAAATCCCAAAACATTTGTAAAATCTCCAAAATCTCAAAACATTTGGAAAATCTCGAAAAGCCTTAAAATATTTGAAAATTGAAAATACCAAAAACAATAGAAAACATCCAAAAGACCTAAATAGCCTCAAATATTTTGGAAAACTCTAAAAACCCTCAAATAATAGAAAACCTAAACATTTGCATAAACTTCCAAAAATACCGAAAACATCCTCAAAATATTTTTTTCAAAATACCAAAAGCATTGAAATATTCCAAAACCATCCATCCCATTTTGATTTCACCCATAATAAATTGGTCATCACCTTTAACCTTTGGCGAAAAAAATAGAAAGCAAGTATAGTAAGTCATAAAGTGAGAACCTAATTGTCAAAATCTAAATTCTAGATCACGGGTAAGTGTATCAGTGAAGTTTGTATCAATGGATTATCTTAGCATCACCATCTTAACATCAAAAAACCTCTACTCAACATGTCCTAGGATGTATCCTTCCTACAATGGGCATCATTATCAGTTATCACTTTAGCTAAATTAAACAAGCCAAGAGATATAGATAACACTGACTATTTGTCTTTGATCTTTTTTTTTTTTAATCTTAATGACCCATTTCAAGGACCTCTCAATGATGTCTATCAAAATGATTTAGAGAGAAAGGAATGGGGCATCGATCATGATATTTCATTTGTTGTGCTTGTGGATATTCTTGTAATATAATCTTGGCACATTCTTGCTTAGTTGTGTGTAGGAAGGTCATTTAGGGTATGTTGTTGACTATTGCATATGCTTTGGTCCAATATATTTTAAGCTTCTAACTTGCATTCCAACAAGGTTTTTGTATATCAATATGTGAACAAGAACTATCCTATATGTTTGTCAAGTCAAATTCCATTACACTAGATACAACTCCATCCTAGTTATCAATACCTTTATGCATTGTGTCTATGTGTTAAATATCAAATAATAAGGAATGATGGAAAATCCCAATCCCGATATGTGAGAAACTCATCATCTTGCATTCATCCTACATCTTGCATTGTCTCGTCACCATATCCAATAAACTCTCAATGGCTCATAGTGTTAGGAGTCAAAAACGTAGGTTTAAACCACGAGAGGTTTCCAAGCTCTCACAACGTTTTTGGCTAACGTACAAGGCCAAATAGAGAATTTGAACCTTCTACTCTTTAGGCTCTGCTAAACCTAGGCGAGTAAACCTATATGCATGAAGCATATTTGAACTGTGTGTTTCCTCTAAAAAATCTATCCATAATGGCAATTTGGAAGTGGAAAGATACAAACCTACTTGGTATGAATTGTATGATTAAATATGTTCAGTTAACAGATGTAGAATTCTGAAAAATTGATTTAATGAAACTAAGTGAATAAAAATGGGTGAGACCAGTGCCCTATTGGGTATATGGAGTCTAATGAAGACTTAGAAAATGTGACCCATAATGGCAATAACTCAAACTACTTGGCACACTAATATGAGTTTATAACTTGTATAAACATGCAAGTAAATAGTTGACAAAATCTACTTGAGATAGATTCACAACTCTAATTATACGGTTCTTCTTATTGATCCAATTAACACTTCTAAATTACTGTGATTGACTACAAGGATTTAATAATTTACTGGAAAGAACCAATTAATCACATCAAATGAATACAACAAATGTGCATCGACAAACTGCATATATACTTGATATACTAGTTTAAATAACAGAGAAGCATTAAAATGGAGACAACCAAATAATTGAATAATTCTGACAAATAGTTGATACCAAAATTAGGCAGCAAAATTAGACATCTTCATTGACTTCTTCAAAATTCATACATGCATCATGGTCTTCATAGTGTAAAAATTTCTGAAATTGTCTCTATTCTAACTATCCTAACTTCTAACCCCTATTCATTATCTATCTCCTCCTTTTATATCTTTAAAAAATCCCTCGCGCCTTTTGATCTGTGTCCTTTCGCATTCTCATCAGAGGCCTCCAACCTTAGATCAACAGTCGCGCCACTTCATAACAATGTAGGAGATTACATAAAAATGCAACTGAAAGGTGGTAACAATAATTAATACATTAATCTCTGCTACTAGTAACTTCTCGAGAGCTTTCCACGTGGCGTCCCGTCGGAATTTTCTTTCGACTACTCTTCTTTCTATCATGTTGGGCTTCAACTGCTTGTCATGTGGTGCTATATTGTACATCTCATAGGTTTTAACTAGTGAGCACTTAGGGGATGCGAACCAGTGAGAAAGAATGGGGATCAAGCTAAATCTTCATATTTACTTTTGAGTCGTTGATCCTATCCTATCTCCTTTAGTATTTGCTTCGTGTGGGGCTTCTCCATGTACTTGTGGGCTCCACTCATCTACAACTATAGAGTATACGTGGCAGCTTCTCATGATATCATGATCCATAAAGTATGCTCATCTTTTGTTCGCGATATGGCGGGGAAAGGTGGTGATCATTCCCCACACTCCTATCGGTATCGTTGATCTTCAAGCTCCACGCGCTGGGGTGGGATAGAGTAGGTGGGCCCTCTCTCAACATTGACATCCACATGTCATTATTCTACACACCACTCGGCCATTTTGTGAAAACCTCACGAGGTCAGCCTAGAATGATCTGGATTTGATTATTTCATATTCATCCGACAGCTAAAAAGTCATGTTACCGCACCTTTCTTTCTCCTATGCTGCAGTGGCATAGTGTTATTTGTTGTCTCTACACTTCTACCACTTTAGCACAAGCTATATTTATGGTCCTAGTGGAATGGTAGTCTTGCCTGTCACAGTCATCAACTCTACCGCACTATTATGGGCCTTGTTTCATCCCTCCGCGGTGTGGCGGTACCTTTCTATTAATGCTCCTATACTCACCGCTCTACTGGGAGCTGCTTGTTGACCCTCCATGGTATAGTGGTGTCTGGCTTACTTCCTTCATCACCGCCTTACCGTGGTCAAACCTTTCTCTCCATATGGTATGGTGGTATCGGCCTAGAATGTCTTCAAATATACCTCTCAACCGCGGGTCTTGCTCCGTACCTCTATGGTGTGGTGGTAAAAGGCTGTCATTGTCTACTATTAACCGTGATACTGTAGACTGTTCTGCAAAGGGCCATGGTAAGGAGGTAAGAGGTGGAAGCTACAAAGGGTGAATGTTACTACAACAATACGGCGGTAAAAACTATTTTGGCTTTGTGAATGGCAGTAGAAGGCACTTTTTATGAAAAAGGATAACAGAAGTTTGAATTCAAATGAATACAAGCCCTTAGGATTTTCATAAAAAAATTGGTTCTAACACATAGACTTGTTGGATATTTTGAAGCAATCATCAGAATCAACGGTTATTCATTCTTTATTATTCTATCCTCTTTCCACACTAACCTGGTATCATGACAGTCAACAAAAACATCATCAATGCATCCATCCTACAAACATCAACATACATACATCTCATAATAATAGCATAATCATAAAACATCCATCACCATAATCATTGCATATCACATCATACATTCTGCATCATCATTCGAGTTGTGACGAATAATATAGACTTGTTATTCTAAGAATCTTAAATCATTGCATATCATAAGCATTTGCATCCATACATCCATATGCATGCATGATCATCCCATTAATTGCATAGAAAATACACAAAGAAATGCATCCACATCATTTGCATCCATAACATTTGCATATCGTAACATATCATGAAAAGATGGTGAAAAATAACATATCATAACATTACATATCATATCATGATCATCACATATCCCATAAGCATAAATAAATTGCATCCATACATAATCAAATATAAGCATGAAATAAAGTGAACACATCACAACATTAATCGTCTGTATCTATATCATATATATATAAAATGAAGGTCATGGTATAAAATCTGGATCAATGTATGTATATCAATGATAAGTATAATATCCATGAGGCTATCAAAAAGGAGACCATGAATGTATATCTGCAATAAAGAATTAGGAAACAAAATCAAAAAGTGTCTATACATAATATTTAGCCCTGATGGTTGCTACCCTCTCCAGCCTGCCTCTTAGGTTGATCCTTGGCTCTCAATTGTGCATCACTCCGCTATGAAAAATTAGGTTGTCTAAGTGCCTGAGGTACATCTCGGTGATAATGTTGCCTATAATATGCAGCCTTTATCATGGCGTCTCGATAGAACCTAGTAGAGACTATCCTGCCATGTGTGGCCACCACCATAGTCTCTATCTATTGGCACCATGCGACCTCCTGGTCCCTCTCTGTGATCATGACCTGTACCCATTGTAAGGCCTAATCTCTTGCTGTTGTGATGACCACCACCTACTACTAGGCCTAATCCTACTCACGAGTCAAAATTTGCACCTATTATTGTAGTTTTTATATCTATGCATCCCTCACATTTGATGGTGGTGGTGGTGTTCCTACCCATTGTTGTACCACTGGAGGTTGTTGTGGAACGTGTTGTTCCATTGGCAAAGCCCCCAAAACCTAATCATCTTGGCCACCCGACCACCCTATCCTTTGCCTCTCACCCCCTACCTCTAGGTCTCCCTTGGGGAGGAGCACCTAGTGGATCTGTTAGCCATTGGGGAGGTACAAACCATGCATCATATGTCGGTGTAGTCTATGCTACTGCCTGACCTTGATCATAGGGCTAGGGTTGAGCCGCTAATTGTCTGAAACTCTCGACTACCTCAGAAGTTGGAATGGTCGGTCCCCATGTGGGAACCTCTATGTCTGACCTAGCAAAAATGGCCATGTAACCATCATGTGGCTTGTCCTAAATATCTCCAAATTGGTGAGCCACCCTATCTTGTAAATATTGCTCAATAATAGTATGCTCACGGCCCTACATGTATGAAGTCTTCCTGGTGAAGTACAACTGTTGGACATCATCATACCAAGGTGGCATCTATAGCCACGGGCACCAGCAAAAAACTATCATATCATCAATCACCCGACACCAATACAGGAGCCCAATCTATCTAGTGTTCCTCAAGGTGATAGCCCCTCGGTATCTCCAAATGATAGGATTATCTAGCTCCACATTTTCCATCTAAATAATAGGTCAAAGCATGATGATATGCTCCCATGCCCAAATATGTAGCAAAGTCACCCCTGCACCAATGGCTCTATCATCACAATAAACAAAATCATGCAAATCATGATTTAAGGAGGACAACATCATGGTCCCCCACAAAGAGTGTCCTCCTATGTAGCATCTGATACCACACCAAGCCCCATCCTAGGCTGAATCTTTTATTGTATTTGTCTGGAGCCACCAAACCTAAAATGATGGTCACAATAATTAATTTGAAGGTGGGCACATGACCTCTGTACGACTCGAGGTCGATCTGGTGTAACTAATATAATATCCTCCATCTCCATCACCTTGTGGTATGCGTCAATTCCAACATCAAAATCATAAATCACACAATCACCATGAATGGGCAAGTTCAGGATCCGCCAAACATCCTCCAAGGTCACCGTTGCCTCGCCTATTAGGAGGTGGAACGACAAAGTCTCACTATGCCATCTCTTGCACAGGGCAATCATCATGGTAAGATGTGTCTGGATGACAGGTGCATAAGCAACATACCAAAGGACAATCTCTCATAGGTGCTCCTGGCATAACTTTGACAAATCACTAAGTCTCTCCAATAAGATGGGCCTATGCTCCCGCAACATCAGTGGTGGAATGAAATCTTGCATCCAGAAAGTGCACGACATTAGGAAATCAAAGAAATTTGACTCAATTTGGAATTTACATCTCAAAAATGATAATAGCGTCGTTGTTTTCAATAGTGTTGCTATATTTAAATTTCAAATTGTGACGCCCGAGGGCATTTTAAATCGCAAATCGAAGCATGTGTCACCAAATACATTGGCGTCGCGATTTACTCTTTGGTAACCCTAACCCTAATTTTTAAATCAGTTGGGGTGTCGCTAAATAAACATGTGTCACCATTTAAAATTAGAAACCCTAATTTTAAATCACGAGATAGCATCACCATAAACAAATGTGTCACTATAATTCATTTCAGCATCGCCGATTACAATTTCACCATTTAAATTTCAAAGCATAATAAATGCATCAAAAAGTTAAATTTCAAATCAAGTTTGGTGTTACATACCGATGGTCCTATGCCTGGAAGTCGTTGGAATTCTCAAACTCGATTGGAGATGTGCCTAGGAAGCTCGTGGTGTGCCATTTAATCAAAGGTTCAGAGCTCAAAATAGCAAGAATCTCTTAAGTGTGAATGCACAAATGAATTGAAAGTGACCCTTCTTGGCTTATTTATGCTAAAAAAATTAGGGTTTTTTAGCCTAATTTCACCTTTAAGCTAGGGTTTATCATCATTTTCACCAATTTTGCCAATCGAAGCCTAATTTTGCATCATTTTTTGCATTTTTGGCATAATTCTTGCATCCCGGAGCCTTTCTCGACCCTCGGGGCAACTTTTACCCTTTATCAAGAAATCAGCCCAAAATTCAAAAGTTTTGCCCGACTTCTCAAGGGGGCAGGGAGTTGGCTTTATCCTTCTACTAGGGCATCTAGGGAATCAAATTTTTTTTTTTTTTTTTTTAGGCAATAGTTTTGATCCAAGGATTGTTATTCTTTGAAGTGAAGCAGCAAGTGCCTCGCTTCAAAGAGGGGAAAACTGTAGACATTGAAAATTTTCCTAAATGGTATCATGCACTCGAAAAATGTTTACTAACATCATTTCCTCTTAAACCCATCCTCTTTTCGCTTAATTGATTAAATTATCCTAGCTATTTAATCAATTATGGTATTTTTGTCTATTAACCTAATTTATTAAATCAGGTTAATTCACCCTCTTTCGTGCTAACATTTCATTTAATTAATTTAAATAAATCAATATATTTAGTTTAATTCCCTAAAAGTCTTCTAATTTAATTAAATAACCCTAAATTATTTAATTGAATATCATTTCACCTTTCCCCATTCATTAAATCATTTAATTTAATGAAAATCACTTTATTCCTCCAAATCCCCTAATTGTGTGATAAAACCTTATTTAATTAACAATTAAAATAATTTTCCTCTAAAAGAGGAATATTCCTTATCTCCCTTTTTTGCACAATTAAAACTTTCTTTTAATTTGCTAAATATATTTATCCTCATACATGAGAATATCCCAAAAAGAATATTCTCTTTCCTCCAATCAATTAAGAAAGGGATATTCTCACTTCACTTCAATTGCAAGTTATCTTTTAACCTCTTAAACAAGTCACCTTCTGACCTGTGTGCAGGTCAAAAGTGTGTTTGTTTAAACCAAGTGTGAGCCCTTGATTAATTTTCATCTTGCATTCTCATCCATTGATGAGAATCCATGATCCATGCCTCTTCTTCCTTTCATCCTAGACTGTTGATTAAGCTTTTTGATCTCAACCCTCCATTTCTCATTTGCTCTCCTATAAATAGAACCCTATTTGGAGACAAATGGATCCATATTTCAATTGCAAACTTATGTTGTTGAATTAACTTGCATCCACACTCATATATTCCTCACTTTTAACTTGTTTTAGTTCATTTTAGTTGCATAAATAGCTTAATACATCCATTAATGGATTTCATGTATCCATCTTAACTTGTTTATAAATTAGGGTTTTCATCTTTTAGCTTATAAGTAGCTTAGATTAGCTTAGGAGTTGCATAATTAGATCATTTTTAGCATAAAATCAAGTTAAAATAGCTTACCTCATGTTCATTTTAGCTTAAATCAAGTTTCAATCCATTTTATCACAATGGTTTCATTGATTCTCTTCCATAGAATCGATTGAAACATGCTCACCGATCACAAGATTGGGAAAGGGTCGTTGTTCCACATCAACACGACACCAATTCTAAAAAAGGATAAGTTTCAAATGGGTTAGAGTAGGAATTTAATTGTTTTCATATCTTGTAGTTTTTAGTTTCAGTAAATGCTTAGTTTAACTTTGAATTTGAATGATCTTGTTTGGTAGATTGAATTTTAGTGGCTTCATTATAATTTGATTCATCATGGGTCAAGTGTAATCGATCCACCTTGACAATCATTGTCTCACATATACATACACATACATACATTGATTGAACTTGAGCACGTTGCATACAAATTTCAAAATTTAAGATCTAGAACTATGTAATTCTAATACATGCACATACTAAAAAATAAACTTGAAACATTCACAAAAATCTCATTTATGTCTAACGCATATATAAATTACATTTTTCCAACATGATAAATCATGATGTAGTATATAGTCATAAATATATACTATTATAAATTCATCATTATAAGTTATTATTCATAAATTCAACACTAAAAAGTATCCATCCAACCAAATTCATAAATTTTTCACACAAAATATCCATCCATCACACAAAATATCCATCTATCACACAAAATATCCATCACATCACAAAAAATATCCATCGAACGAAATTCATAAATTCATAACTATAAGATCATTGTCTTAATTTATAAAGAGCTGCAGCTCTCTACTACATCTCTTCATTTCTTTGTGTTTTCCTTTTTAGAATCGTACTTTATCCTCTCCTCTATCCATCATCGATGCTCATCTACGACCCCTTCCATAGCCCTAACAACATCAACAACATTTTGCATCCTAGATGCAAAAATTCTCAAGGTGGTGGGATACATTCTTCATTTTGAATAATGTTGATTTGATCTTGAATGGTTCTAGCATCGACATTGATTCGTGCTTGCAAGCGAGCACCATCAATTTTAGGTGGTGGAGGTGGGGGGTTATGAGGTGGAGGTGGAGGTGGTGGAGATGGAGGGCGTGGAGGTGGATTACAGATATTATTGAATTGATCCATGTGATCTCTAAGATATAAGTTAACCTGCATTAGATTTTTAATTTCAAAATGTAAGATACATGTTTAGGAAATACCCTTAAACCATTCAATATAAATGGCCTAATTGAATACAAATGATAAAATGTGTAAGCCTCAATTATGTCTAAGGCATGTTACTTGAATGAAAAATAATTAGCTATTAATATAGGATGGCTTAAGGGGATCTATGTATACAAAATGACATGGCTTAAGGGAATAAAATTTTGTGAAGTTGCCCAAGGCAACCAAATTTTATTAAGGTCCTAGGACAAAATGAATGCTTTAGGGTTTATGGTTTAGAGTTTAGGGTTTAGGGTAATAGGATAGCTTAAGGGGATCTATGTAGTAAGGTCCTAGGAAAAAATGACATGGCTTAAGTGAATAAAATTTGGTGAACTTTCCCAAGGCAACCGAATTTCATTAAGGTCCTAGGACCAAATGATGGCTTTAGGTATTAGGGTTTAGAGTTTAGAGTTTAGGGTTTAGGGTTTAGGTTAATAGGATGCCTTAAGGGGATCTATGTAGTAAGGTCCTAAGACAAAATGACATCACTTAAGGGAATAAAATTTGGTGGAGTTGCCCAAGGCAACCAAATTTCATTTTAAGGTCCTATGATAAAATGAATGCTTTAGGGTTTAGGGTGAAGTTTGGGTGGCCCTTGGAATAATAGACTTGCAAGTTAGTGAACAACATTTTCTTATGAAACCGTTGATTGAGATAGCTCTTGTTTTGACTGGCCAACCTCTCATGAAATCTCATTCATATTATAATCTTACAAGATCTTATTATTGTTAAATTTGGTTGTCTTGGGCAACTTCACCAAATTTTGAGAACATCTTTGATTCCCTTAAGAAATTCCATATTAGGACCCCTTATGACATCGGTTTACAGTTTAGGGTGATAGGATGGCTTAAGGGGATCTATGTAGTAAGGTCCTAGGAAAAAATGACATGGATTAAGTGAATAAAATTTGGTGAAGTTTCCCAAGGCAACCAAATTTCATTAAGGTTCTAGGACAAAATGATGGCTTTAGGGATTAGGGTTTAGAGTTTAGAGTTTAGGGTTTAGCTTAATAGGATGGCTTAAAGGGATCTTTGTATTAAGGTCCTAGGACAAAATGACATCGCTTAAGGGAATAAAATCTGGTGGAGTTGCCCAAGGCAACCAAATTTCATTTTAAGGTCTTAGGACAAAATGAATGCTTTAGGGTTTAGGGTTTAGGGTTTAGAGTTTAGGGTTTAGGGTTTAGGGTTTAGGGTGAAGTTTGGGTGGCCCTTGGAATACTGGACTTGCAAGTTAGTGAACAACATTTTCTTGTAGAATATTTGATTGTGATAGCTCTTGTTTCGACTGACCAACCTCTCATGAAATCTCATTCACATTATAATCTTACAAGATCTTAAATTATTGTTAAATTTGGTTTCCTTGGGCAACTTCACAAAATTTTGAGAACTTCTTTGATCCCCTTAAGAAATGTCATAAATTAGGACCCCTTACGAGATCGATTTAGGGTTTAGGGTAATAGGATGACAAGTGAGGGGTTAATATTTTTGATTCATCACATATGCAAGAACATTAGTTTATGAATATTTTTGATTTTATGAATAAACCGACTATTTTCGTAATAGAAACACATAATTATTTATTATTAATATTGAGTTTGATGTATACTTTAACTTGATATTTTTTAATGAATATAAGATTATTTTATTTAACATGTTTCTCATTAATATTGATTGTATATATATATATATATATATATATACATGAATTTTAATCTTCTATGATAAAGTTGAATATTTCCCACTTAAATGAATTTTATGATATAAAATGTATAATATTGAATCTTATTTTATTTTGGATTGTTTGGAATTGAAAGAACCTAAAAGAAAGAAATGAAAAATATTTAGATTCTTTTAGTGTCTAGGTAACTAGTGCAAATTGAGATTTTAGACTAAACTAGAAGCCTAATTAACAACTAATTGACTAGAATGAAAGTTAAGATTGTCGAAAGACAAGAGACAACACATGCAAACAAGAAATGGAAACAAGACATGACTAAGAGAGATCAACACATAAAATAGAAATGAATGCAAATATCTAATTAAGTGACAATTGGAAATGGATTGTACAAGAATTTAGGAATTTTCTAACTAAATTTGCAAACAAACATTGAAAATTTATCAATTGTAACTATTATTTAACATTTTATTTTCTATTCTAATTATAATTTAACATTGAAAGTAAAGTTTAACATATTGTTTTCTATTCTAATTATATCTATGTTCATAACGTTTAAGTGATTGTGTCTCTTGATGAATACACATTTAACAAATGTATAATATTTATCAAATCTTATTTCATTGTCAATATCAAGGATCCTAATTTACTATGTATCAACCTAAATCTATCGAATAATTTATTCCATAGGCATGCCTACATACTTGTCTCCATACAATACAAATAAAATTTAAAACATTTAATTAATGCAAATGAATTTTTTCCATTATCAAATATTCTTGAGCTCGAAATCAGGGTTTTCAAATGCAAAATGATTTGTTTGATTTCAATTAGGGTTTTAGAAAAAAAAATTGTTTGAATTCAATTTAGGGTTTCAAGAAGCAATTAGGGTTTTCAATGCAATTTTTTTTTGTTTCATTTCAAACTAGGGTTTTCAAATGCAATTTTTTTGGTTTGAATTTAGGCTTTCAAAAGCAATTGTGAATTAGGGTTTTCAAATGCAATTTTTTATTTCATTTCAATTTAGGCTTTTCAAATGCAATTTTTTTTGTTTGCTTTCGATTTAGGGTTTTCAAATGATTTTTTTTTGGTTTGATTGAACAATTTAGGTTTCAAAAGCTAAATTTTGTTCTTAAGATATGATTTAAGGTTGATTTTTTCGTTTCTATTCAATATCTCGAGGGTTTCATTTCATTTTTTCTTCTACTTCAAAAAATCATCATTTCTATTATTACAGGTAAATAAAATACATAAAACGTTAAATAAATTGAAAAAAAAGGCTAAAATCTATTATTGTATTAATTTATTTTTTTTAAAACACAAAAAAAAAAGAAAAAAGATTGGTGGTGGAGGCGCACCTGGAGGTCATTGTTGTCGTTGCCGTCTTTGCCACAACCCGATCTGTGCTATGTGAATAACTGAGTTTCATTTTTAAAAAATAAATAAATACCACTTTAAAATGGGATCCCATTTTGTAAAGATCAGGATCTCGTTTCTCGTTCATCGGTTCGAGACCCATTAATAAACGATATCCTATTTTTTTTTAAATGGGATCCCATTTAGAATTTAGGCTTAGGATCCCGAAGCTAAACATGATCCCTTTTTTAAAAGTGAGATGCCATTTTTAAAAGCAGGATCCCGATTATGAAAAAGCGAGATCTCATTTTTTGCAAGCCGATTTTGTTTTTTCACCTCTTACTTGAAATTTATTTATATTTAAAAAAATATCTATTTTTTGATAGGTGAAGGGTGGGTAGGGCCTACTCCTATTTATATATTATAATATTAAAAAAGTTAAAGTTATAGATCTTATGTATCTAAAATTACAAAAAAAAAACATAGTAATCTATTTTAGTATAAACAATCAGTCTTTTTCAACATTCTCATTCATCCATTATTGAAAACTAAATACATCACACTGTTGTGTTTTAAAATGAAAATATCCACTTTCCTATTATCTAGATTAATTATGCTCCACTAAAAACTAATAAAAGCAAAAAAATTCTAGAATAATAATTATAATTGTTGAAATTGGTAAAATACAAAAAATAGTAAAATGTAATTTTGAAGCCTTGGGTGTTGAGTTAGACCCTAAAAAATAATGAAATAGTCTACAACTGTGCAAGAAAGTTATGCCCACATGGAGCTCTCTTGACGATGTTTAATTATCGAAATTGGTAAAATGCAAAAAATAATAAAATGTAATTGAATTAGAAAAGTATATTGAGATGGATGTTATTAATCAAATATTAAAGGTAAAAATAGTATTGGAGTCATTATTTAGTACCTTGTGAATGAATGTGATGAAATATTACTCTACATAGTGAATCCTTATGCAAAGATCCCACTCCTCAAGAAGAACAATAATATTGAATGAGAATGAGAGAAAATCTACCCCATCATTTACTAATATTTTTGCTACTACATTAATTTCCTTGATTGAATGCTTAAAATCAAATTTCTCTTTAAGAAAGATGGCTTCATCTATTATATTTAGGTGAACTTCCATTCCTAGAATGATGCTTCCTTTAGACCATTAATGATCAATACAAAGCCTCCTTCAACTTCTAAGCATTGCAAACCTAACACTATTACCAACTTTATCCCATGTAAAATTATCAAAGCTTCAACTCTATAATTTGACTTATGATCAAGAAAAACAATGTTTCTATGATAAAATTACCATTTGCCATTCTAAGAGTGCTAGAACCAATTTATCTTTAGTTCATCATCAAACTTTTTCACATTCTCATATTTTTGGGGAATCTAATAAATCTTGTTTCAATTTTTTATTATTAACTATTGATAAAAATTCCAATAAGATAATCTTAATCAAATGACCTATTTCATTATTCTAAAATATATATAAAACTTTTCTTTGCTCATAAGTCACCTCAAAGTCAATCAAATAATCATTAATTAATATCTTCACTTATTACTTGAAATTTGTTTTATTTAAAAAATATTTATTTTTTGACAGATGAAAGGTGGGTAGGGCCTACTCCTATTTATATATTATAATATTAAAAAAGTTAAAGTTATAGATCTTATGTATCTAAAATTATAAAAGAAACATAGTAATAAATTATATCATAAACGATCAATCTTTTTCAACATTCTCATTCATTCATTATTGAAAACTAAATACATCACAATATTATGTTTTAAAATGAAAATATCCACTTTCCTATTATCTAGATTAATTATGCTCCACTAAAAACTAGTAAAAGTGAAAAATTTCTAGAACAATAATTGTAATTGTTTAAATCGATAAAATACAAAAAATAGTAAAATGTAATTTTGAAGCCTTCTATGTTGAGCTAGGGCCTAAAAATAACGAAATGGTCTACAACTAGAGCAAGCAAATTATATCGACATGGAGCTCTCTTGACGATGTGTAATTGTCGAAATCGGTAAAATGTAAAAAATAATAAAACATAATTTTGAGGCCTTGGATGTTGAGTTAGATCCTAAAAAATAACAAAATGATCTAGAACCAATGCAAGCAGGTTATGACGACGTGGAGCTCTCTTGACTATGTGATATTCTTTACATTCTAAAAAGACAAGTCTTAATCAATTTCTTAGATAAAAATATATATCACCACATCAAAATCGTAAACTTTGTGTAAAACATTCAACCATACAAATTCACATTTAAATCATTCAAATTAGACTAGAAAAAAAACAGACTATTTCTACCATTCAAATTAACTAGCGATTGCACCTTAGTGTGCAATGAGTATGTCAAAGAAGTGTGGAAAGTCAATTAAGATAAATTTTGATCTATTATTGTAGTATATAAAACTATTATAATTATTAATTATTAATTTTAATCATTTTATGTAATTAATAGTTTCATTTAAAAATATAATATATAATAATACGTATAATTAAATTATTTATAATTTATTTTTTATTATTAAAATATAATCTACATTTCATATAATAAACTTATAAATCAAATTTTATATTTAAAATATATATATATATAAATCAAATTTTACCTTACACAAATTATAAATCTAATATTATATTAACTTTTATTTTTATGCTAATTTAAATATATTAAATAACTCTTTCAAATAAATGAAAAAAATTATTTAAAAATAGAAAAATAAAACAAAATGACTTAATGTTCATTTTTAGAAAAAAAATTAAAAAACAAAATTGCAAAAATTATTCATACAAATATATTATTTCTTTTTAAAATAAAAACTAATAATTAAAAAAAAAAAAATTGATAAAAAAACACTATTTTCTTACATTAAATTCACTAAAGCAATATTAGATTTTCACTTCTCTGTCCTTCCTTTATACGGGTAGGCATGTAATTAGTAATTTCTATCATGTGAAAACTTCCCCGCAAAAGACGAATTAACCGCCTCACTCCTCATGTCACGATTTGATTGGACACCATAATGAATGGTACAACATTAATAAAAAACTTTTAATTTTCCCAGAAAGCAATGGGGAAGTAGTGACAAAAAGACATGAAAAATGATGAACGGATGAGATTCATTTAATAGCAAACAAATTGATATCAATCATTGATAGGTAAAATTAGCTTTGCCTTTTTCAAATAAGATACGCCTTCGACGTAATTAACTACTGCATAAAAACAATTTTATTTCATCCAAAAACCTTTTTTTCAAGAATAATTGATAGTTTTATAATTACCACTTTAGGCCACAATTTGTTCTGCGTTCCTTTCAACAATTTTGTAAGATGTCAATAGACAAATGATAGATGTTCTCTTCAATACAAAGACAACTCTTTCAACCACTAATAATTTGAGAGAAATTTAGGCATTAAGTTTGAAATTATTTGTGGGTACACATTCCATCTACCAACTGAAAGGTACCCCATCTTGGAAGCCACCCATAGTTTTGTGAATCCACCATGGTACAAAACATAGTTATTGAGAATCCAATTATGGAAGTGTTGGGAGTCCTACGCTTGGGCACACCCTACATTTAATTTATAGTGAGCAGAAGTCTATCCAATCTCAAAATGCCGGGAAAGGTAAGGGCTTGCTTGGAGTGCGGGCAGGTATTACTAGAGTTTTATTTGTTTGATAACAGTGGTAGTACAAACGGGTTTGCAGATGAATGAGTGGGGCCCATGAATAGATTGATTGCTTAGTACGGCAATTTAAATAAAAGGCGAGCCGCGCCGAGCTTGACGTACATTTTTCAACCTCTTTCTGCATTCGTCCGTCAACTGTGTGGCGTTAAATGAAGGACTCCGTCCAGCAGATGTAATTATTTGAGTTCATTCTTTCATGCCCACCTTCGGAAATTGGAACTGTTGCCCGTCAATTTTTCCTGTAACTTTCAATTAAAATTATCGTGACAGGATGGATGTATGTTGAGTCATCTCTGGATTTAATGATCATTATAGTAGACGTTAGCGATGGGATGCATATACAAAATAATTGCTTGCGAATTTATCAACGGGACTCGATCCGGCGACCGGATGAAAGGAGAGAGCTTTGGTTGTTTTCGTAGAAAACAGAGGGAGATTTAGTTAATATATGCAGCAAGAGGAAGGGGGAGATTTAGCTGGGAAATATGGAGATTTAGTTGTCTAAGCATGCCCGGATATCCCTTAAATGAGTCCATGCTTTCTGGATTTTTCTTTGACGGGCGAAAGGTTTCTCCTTCGCCCCCTGGGAATTGGCCGCTTCAGGCGGCGAATAGTTCTTCTTCAGCGGCTGCGTCTTCTTCATCTTCACGGCAGATTTTTCCCGGCGGAAAATTGAAGCATAAGGCGGCGTGCAGAGTGCCGTCGCAGTCTCAGGCATCGCGGCTGCTCAGTGGCTTCGGGAAAGAATCGGATGAGCCTTCGAATTGCGGCAACGGGAAATGTAGCAGCGATGAGGGCGAGAACGATCTTGCGGCCATGGTGCACGACTTCATCGAAAATGGGACCGGAGCTAACGATTGCGCCGATCAAGCGGAGAAAGATGTTGAAGCTGTCAATATCCTCGAGCTCAAGGAGTCTCTGCAGGTATGTTGAATTGCGCGATTTTTCAGATACATATTTGTCCTCAATTTCTGCGGCGAAATTGAGATTTCGTGGTCCAAAACCCTTGCTATCGTCATCGTGCATTCTAAGCTGATTTGAGACTTCAGGCCAGATTTTTTCTTGTGGCTGTTATATCGATTTTTCGGTTTCTGTGTATTTCTTTTTAGGATTGACCAAGTCATGACTATATCTTCTTATTCTTGGGCAGGTTTTGGTTTCCGGCGTCACTTCGCATGACAGAGATCTGTTCTCCAGCATCTCAACGATTTTAGTAAATGTAAGTGCAGTGGATTTGGTAGGGCAAAGTACTGGCACTAACTGCAACGGAAGCTGCATTAGGCAACTGCTGGTAAAAAACTTAAAGCTTGCAGGCTACAACGCGGCCTTGTGCAAAGTCAAGTGGAACAACTCCGGCAGAGTGCCTGGAGGTGAGAATTGCAGCAAAATTTTACTTGCAGGTCTAATTTGCTCCATTTTCTGCAATGGAACAGCATTTAATCTTTTAATTTAATGGATTTTTGCGGTTTTATGTAAAATTTGGCCGGCGATTTGCAGGCGAGCATGAATACATCGACGTTGTTGCCGATCGGAGCTCAGAAACGTCCGATCGTATGATAATTGACACGGATTTCAGATCGCAGTTTGAGATCGCGAGGCCGGTGTCACACTATCAGGCAACGCTGAAATTGTTGCCCGTTATTTTTATCGGCAAAGCGCTAAAGCTGGAGCAGATTTTGCAGATAATGTGCAAAGCGGCGAAATGCTCGTTAAAGCAGAACGCCATGCCTGTTCCTCCGTGGAGAACTCTGGAGTACGCGAAAGCCAAGTGGTTCTCTGCCTATCAAAGATGTAATAACAGTAGAGAAGAAGATCTTATAGTTTCGAAGCATAGGGAGGTCTCCTGTTCGAAACGCTGCGAGGAGCAACTAGCACACCTTAAGAGCTTTTTGAAGAAGGAATCGGCGGATGCAGGATATACAACGTTGAAGAGCATCACCAACAGAGGTAAAATATTCATGAGGGCTAAACCTAGCTGCTGGTCATAGGGCTCACCTAGCTTTTTTATCTGTAATTTTTCCTTAAAGAGGGGAAAATTCTCTCTTGTACTTACGCATGTACAATGTGACCTTCCACAGCAATTTTAATATTATCATGATAGTCTCTCTGCGATCGTATCTCTTAAGCTCATTGGATTTCATTAACGATGAAAAAACGAAAAAATTTACGTCAACAAAATTTAACCACCAGGTTTTTAAATCTGACACTTCTGTGCGCGTTTCTATTTCAAATTATTTGTCTGTTGAAAACGGTAACAATTTCTTGCAGTTTGGTTTTGAGATTTGTCGTAGGCAATGCAATCTCCAAAAAAATTCGTACGAAAATGGTAAAGCTGGAGGGGTTCAAATAACCAGATAATGTAAGGTGTAGATTCATTCCAGAGAGCTTGGAGTGAACTTAAACCGTCCCCGGCAGCAGTTATTTGAGCTTTCCTATTTCGGGAATTTCATAAATTACTAATCTTGTAGACATCGTATAAGAATCCTTCACGATAAAAAAACAGTGTTTTAGGACGATTTAATTTACCACACGAGACAGGCAGTTTTGTATTTCTATGGATGCAAAATGTATAAAATTCGGGCGCTTGAATAAATAAATCAATTTAGGATGTATCTCTCTACGTGAGGAACAATGGAGATTTTTTCTTCGAAATCTTGTGTGATTTTTGAGAACTCTGGTAACCACTATCACTTGACGGGACTGTTTTTTTTTTGACGACTGGTATAAAGACGATGTCCTAGTGTTTATCTCGTGAGGTGGTGTGACAAAGATATTCCCTTTACTCATGATGGTCAAGAAAGCTCTAAAAGTATGAAAGTAGGACCATTCGATGCTTTTATCCCTAAATATATCCAACTAGTGAACGTTTGCCAACGTTTCATTGTTCTTGGTCTTTAGAGTTACGGACTGGGAACGGTCACACTTGCTTTTAACTTTCATAACTTCCATTTGAGGTGAATGGTAGTTGTGGACAAAATGAAATGACCGTCAACTCATGTTACATGCTCCACGTTGCAGAGTGCATGGATTTTTCTTTACTTTTGTACCTTTGATGGGTTGTTTGTTTGTCGTTTGTGGCTTTTTTAGTGTAAGCTGCACCGGTAATTGTTTAAGGCAGACGGTGAAAAATATGAACGGACAAAAGCAAAGTTGTACACCTATTGATTTCAGCCCAAATGCGTAATGCTCTAAACTCTATGGCCAAACTCTCTGCACCTTTCGCGTTTGGAAAATTCAGTCACTTCAGAGAACGGCCTATTTAATTATTTGCCATCAGTTGGATGTCAGATTTTGATATTCGTACTTTCAACTTTACATACATACTGTGACTCGAGTATACCCCAAGTATACGTTTTGTACATCTGCTGCGTACCTTTCCTCGTCTGTCATCAATAGTGCACATTGATAGACATTCCAAAACCATTCTATAGAAGAGGCAATTGGATAGGATATAGGCTGGAAGATACCTAATCTTATATTCAAGGAAACAAGCCACCTTACACAAAATAAAGGTAGGGGCCATCATATTTCTATGTAGTATGGAATTTTTAACCTAATCATAGATTCAACAATACAAACGACCTTACAGAATATAAAGGCACGGGTCATGTTGTTTATTTGTAATATGTGGTTTTTTCATTGTATTGGTAATATTTTTTTTGAATTTTTTAAAATTATCAAATATCTAGCATAATCTGTTTAGAGGAAGTGGTTATGAGAAGTATAAAAATCCAAAAAAGGTCTATAATTTAATTATTCATGTGTGGGAGAGAGTGACACATTTAGCTGATGGATTTGTCATGTGTCCTCATATTAATCAAGTCCAATTAACTTAAACAAGCTTAATAATATGTGTAGAAAAAATGAAATATCCCCTAACATAAGGAACCTACACTAATACCCCCTTAAGCGTAGCTTAGGTGGGTTTAATTATGGGTCCTGCTAAAAGAAGCTTGATGAGGTACCCATGTGCAAAGAGATCCTCCAAAAAGAAGAAGCCCCACCATAAGAGGAAGCCACCCCAAAAAGAGAGAGTTCAAAATCTCCCCGACCCCCAAAGTAGAGAGAAAAATGAAGGATTAAGAAGCCCCCTTGAAGTGAACACCTGTCACACCCCCAACAAAATGCACAAATGAAGGAACTTGCTCTCAATGAAGGTTTTGGTGAAGAAATATATGTGATTTGATTTGATGTAGGACAATACTTAAGATCAATGACATGTTCTCAAATCGACTCCTGAATGTAGTGCATATGAATATCAATGTTTTTAGTCCTTTGATGATGAATTGGAATCTATGAGATTTGTATCACACTTTGATTGCAACAAAAGATAATTGTAGGCTTTTTGAATGGAATGTTGAACTCAGTGAGAATATTTTGAAGCCAAATAGCAGGTTAGTGGTGACATTAATTGCCCCTTGATATTCAGTCTTTATAGATGAAAGGACAATTAGACTCCTTTCTTGACAAACAAACTGGACCAAAACAAAGTTAAAACCAATAGCCTGAAGTAAACTTGTGATCTTGAGAATCATTTTCCCAATCTAAATTTGTATATCCCACACAAGTCAATATCCACACATGTTGCATATTGAATCTCGTGATTGTGAATACCCTGAATTTAGTGGAGAATCCACAAAAGATAATTGTAGGCTTTTTGAATGGAATGTTGAACTCAGTGGGAATATTTTGAAGCCAAATAGTAGGTTAGTGGTGACATTAATTGCCCCTTGATACTTAATCTTTATAGATGAAAGGGCAATTAGACTCCTTTCTCGACAAAAAAACTAGACCAAAATGAAGTTAAAAGCAATACCCTGAAGTAAACTTGTGATCTTGAGAATCATTTTCCCAATCTAAATTTGTATATCCCACACAAGTCAATATCCACACATGTTGCATATTGAATCTCGTGATTGTGAATACCCTGAATTTAGTGGAGAATACACTTAGCTTCTTTCCAATGCAACTCGTGTGGCTCCTGCATGAATTAAGAGACCATTCCTACAACATATAAAATGTTGGGTCTTGTATGAGTCACATAGATGAGACTCCCAATAATTTGTCGATATAAAGTGCCATTAAGGGTGAAGAACACTTAGCCTCAAGTTTGACCCCTAACAAAAATGGAGTCGATATAGCCTTACAACTTCATCCATGTGTAATTTGGAGAGCATATCAAGAGTTTACTTGGGTTGTGCAAGGAAGATATTGGAGGATGACTGAGTGATCCCAATCCCCAAGAAGTAATGCAAAAGACCCAAGTTTGACATCAAAAAATTATCATACAAAGCATTTTTCACTACTTTGATGGTGGATGGGTGACTCCTTATGATCAATAAGTCATCAACATAGAGAACCAAAAAGTGAGTGTCATTATATTATAAAATGTATATGTTTGGATCATAATGGCATCAATTGGACCCAAATGTCAAAAGGAAGGAATCCATCTTGGCATACCAAGCCCAAGGAACTAGTTTGAGGTCATAGAAATACTTCCAAAGATGAAAAACAAGTGAAGGATCCTAAATGAATCCCTATGGTTGTTTCATGTAGATTTACTTTTGAAGGTCTCTATGAAGAAATGAACTCTTCACATCCATCTGATGAACCTCCCAACGATGGGCTACAACTATAGCAAGGACAAGTCAGATGGAATTTCATTTTGGAAACTATCACAAAAGTATCAGAGTAGTCAATCTTTGGAACATAGAAGAATCCTTTTGTGACCAAGCGAGTCTTATACTTATCAAGCGACCCATTGGTTGTAATTTTTTTCCAATATATCCACTTGCATCATACAAGTTTTATTCCATTAGGAAGAGGGACTAGATCCCATGTATGATTACTCTATAAGGAACTCAACTCTTCTTGCATAGCATCATCCTACATAGGAGCACCCGAAGCTTCCTAAAACATTTGTGGATATGAAGTTGAAGCAATGAAGAGATGTGGAGCCTACTAAAATTATGGCCTTGTTCATCTAGTATCTAAAGGATCACCAACCCAATCACTTGTCGATTGTAATGTCTGACAAGCCCAAAGAGGCCTAGAGGCTAGAGAGTGTGGAGGAGAATCATCAACCTCTAAATAATGACTATGAGAAGAATGTGAATCCTCATCATCATTGTTGCCATTTGAAGTGGAGGAAGAAGACTCCTCATCAAAATTAGGAGTAAGATCCTTTGAAGAACTATCATCATGGTGCAATTTCTCCAATGTGATAGTGGATGGAGGTGGTAGGACAATATCTAGAAGATATCTCCTCAAAATGAACACTCCTCTCAATAAATAACTCGTGAGTGGTGGGATTGAGAATCTTGTACGCTTTGGCATCATTTGGGTACCCAACTAATATACAAGGCTTACTTTGCAGATCTATAGCCTTGTGTTTCTTCATTGGAATGTGGGCCCATACTAGAGAACCAAACACTTGAAAGTGTTTAGCTATGAGTTTCTGACTAGTCCAAGCTTGAAAAGGAGTTACCCCTTGAATGTTTTATGAGGAATTCAATTTTTTGATGTAACTTGCATAGTTTATGGCCTCTACGCAATATTAAGGTGCCAAATATTTGGAGTGTATCATACAATTTTTCGTCTCCTTCAAAGACCTATTCTTGCATTTTGTCACTATTATGTTGAGGGCTATATGAAACCGTGTGTTGCATGTCAATACCTTCTAAAGAAAAAAATTATTCAAATTGATTGTTAACATATTCACCCCCATTATCTATATGCAAAGTCTTGATGAACTTCCTTAATTATTTCTCAAATTTTTTTGAAGTCCTAAAAAGACTCAAAGACCTTAGACTTATGTTTGAGAATGTAAACCCAAGTCTATATGGAAAGATCATTAATAAATGTCAAGACATATCGATCCATGCAGAAGAATGGATGTAGAAATGGTCATGCCAAGTCACTATGTACTAACTCCAATAGTTGTGTGGCCCTCCATGATTTTCCTTTATCATATTTCTCCTTAGGATGCTTACCAAGAATGCATCCTTCGCAAACTCCATCAAAAATTCAAATAGAAGGAAACCCTAAAACCATGTCTTATTGATCGAGTTGTTGCAAGTAGCAATAGTTTAAGTGGTTAAATTGTTAATGCCATAGACAACTCACCTCATCTGAATGAGTGAGTAATGTTTTTGAAGGAGAGTCGGGAACAAAGTGAGAAAACTTATATAATCTTGAATGATGATCTTCTTTTCCCACAAAAATTGTAGGTCCCCATTGTGCATTTCACTTATTACCATTGTATCTAGTGTGAACTCAACTTGTTTTCTAAACCCTGTGTGAGTGATTTGATAAAAAAATAGGAGATTAGTTGACAAAGATGGAACATAAAAATATCTTGAAATTTTCCTTCATCCACATCAACAAATCCTCTCATGTGCACTTCTAGGGGTGTCATCACCCATTAATATGGCAGTCATAGAACATGGCTCTAGTGAGGTAATCTCATCTTGTGATGAATTTGTGTGGTTTAAAGCACTCAAGTCAATGATTCAAGTGTTAGGTTGTGAAGCAAAAACTAGGGCCTTTCCTTTTCCTTTCCCCTTACTTTTATCTTTGTCCTTAGAAGACCCTTTGAATGAACTTTGTTTGACAAAATTAGACACCTTAATATTATTCTTTTCAATAAGAGTGAAAGGTGTTCAAATTGTTTCTTTAAACACTTGTGTTCATCATGGCCATACCTCTTACGATAATAACACATGACCTTATTTTTCTTATTTTATTCAAATTTTGATGGAAGAGGTCTAGTTAGATACATTTGAAGTAGTAGGTTTTTGATATTTCTTCTTCTAACTTTGGTTCTTTTGTTTCTTATCTTGTTTTCCAAACCCTTTTTGTTCTTTTGTGCCCTGATTTATAGATAAGGAGTGTGACTTAGAGGGTTTAAATGTACCCTTTTGAAACCAATTATCTTGGTCCCTAGTGAGTGAAATGTAGAAAAAGTGAAACCCTAGGGTTCTTACCCTAGAATTTTAATGGTTTCTTTTCTACAACATTTCATTTAGAATTTGAGGTAGCAGGGGTTTGCTGGATTTGGACAAGATATAGGATTGAATTACAACCTAAAAGGTGAGTCAACCTACCCTTGACCAAATCTAAAATGACCTTAAGGATGAAATGTAATGATTCAACCAACCTAAATATACAAATTATTGTTTTGATTTAAAAACAATAGATTTGGGAAGTCACAAATAGAAGAAAACTATAGAAATGGATTGAGCAAGACACTGTGCACTTGTGATATAAGTTTGGAGCTAAAAATGTTGGAAATAGGTGCTCCAAGCGCCATTGTCCTTATAGGGATAATTCATATATGATTTCACAGTCCGTTGGTGCCAAATCAAGGATTTTACCCTTCGCTTGTTGTACTGTTGGATCACTATCGAATAATTTTGTAACTGAGTTTATGTGAGTTATCAAGATATAGGATTTAATTGCAGCAATGGATAATTGACCTTTAACTATCTTCCACTCTTCATATTTGAAACCTACACATTCAAATATAGAGAAGGGGTCGTGTCATTTAGGGGATTGCCTTAGTTAAACTCCCTGTTAGTGTTTCCACTTCCACAATGGAAATGTCAGTGATAAAAGGATAAATGATAAGAAGGAATGATGAATCAACAAAGTGCTACAACTCGCCATCCTTTAATGGCTTCCTTGAAGGACTGAAGTCATACAAATCTCCTCAAGGCTTGGATCTTGCTTACTTGAATTGCTTGGAGACCTACAAGGGTTATTCTTCACAACAATATGATAACATAAACATGAACAAACTCAGATACACTTTGACATGATGCTTTGACTTGAATTGCTACAATAAATCTCTAAAATGCTTCTCTTGGCTTGCTTGATAATTCTCTTGACAATAAGTTTTACTCGATACTGCTAGATTGTCTTTGTTAGTTTTCAAATGATGCAATAACCATGTATTTATATACAATTATACTAATTTCCCAAAAATTAAATCTTGATAGCCAACAACAAACATTTGAAATTCAAAGAATAAAATGCTGACATCAACATATTTGAATTTGGAGCCAAAATAGGGGAACATGGGCACCCTAGGCGCCAATGTCCCAAACCTAATTTTCAGGAATGAAGGAGTTGGGGGCAAAGTATTAAATGAATGCATTTGTTTTGTATTTGTAAATTTAAAAACAATTAAAATGGGCCACATAATGCATAATTTAGGAAATTAAATATTTAATTAGGTCCAATTACTTAAAGGGGAACAAAACATAGTATGAAATTATCAATGGTGACAATTTACTATGCTACATTCAGCCCCCACTTTAGTGAGAGTATGAACTTACACCCAGACTTGCACTAAAGTAGAAAATATGTCAAGAGGGGTCTGATTGTCTAAATGTTGAGGAGATAGGATGAAAATGAATTTAGGGGGAGTGCACAAGCCCCCAAGATCGAAGAGCCTATGGCAAGACAACATAAGCACAAAAGAACACACATGTATGAAATGCAACAATACAACATAAACAAACATACATGTCAAAAACATGAAGAATACATGATGAAAACACATATAAATGACAAAAAAAATGATCAGAATCACAATGCAAACACAAATAAGACACACAAAAAACACAAGGTTAGTACTAAAAGGATTTGAGTCAACAAGGCAAAAAGACCTTAGTCTTAAATCGTCTCAAATACCAAACGATGTCCATTGAATAAATGTTAGACAAAGGAGTACTCTCATAAGGACTAACAAGTTCCGTTATTCCATATCACTCACGAGCTACATGGATCTACTGGCTAGCAAGTTGCATTATGCTAGGTGTCCATGCAATATGATGGATTCAAAAGGTCTAACAAGTTATGTCATGTTAGACACTCATGAAACACATAGTTCTACTGTTAAGAAAGTTGTGTTATGTGTGGCGACTATGTTAGAAAGGGTGTGCAAGTTCACGACCCAACAAGCTCTATTATGTTGAATCCACAAACTATCTTGCCAAATCCTCACCTAAGAAGGTGCACAATCTCGCATAAGAAGGTACATAAATGGAAAACACACCTAAGAAGGTACACAAAATTTCTTAAGAAAGTGCATAAACATCTAAGAATATGATGAAAAACTCACCTAAGAAGGCACATAAATGTCTAAGAAGACGAAAAACTTGCCTAAGAAGGTGCATAAACATTTTAAAACATGAAAAAGACAAGGCCAAAAACTTCAAGGGGTGTTATAAACAACACCGCCACATTAGGTGCTTTACAAAATAACAAAGGGGCATTTCTCAATTAATTAAGGGTCACACCTTAGGGAATATCGCACATGAAATCACCACTAAGAGACGACAAGTCAAGGAATAAAAGCTCATGTATCAAGGAATGCTATCATAGCATTACCACCAAGGGGGACATCATATACTAAGAAAAGTCAGACACTTAGAGTATATCAAGCCCAATATCACCACAAAGGAGACACAACATAGATTGAGAAAGCCACACTTCTATTGATAAGGTTACACTTTCTAGGAGATGCATGCTATGATCACTAAAAATGGAACACTTTTTATGCAAACAATGAGTGAGGGACTATATGCCCCCCCTTAAAATGTTAGTGTACTTGCTACACTAATTTTTTAAGGAGATGAAAAGGGATCTCTTGCTAGAAGGAATGCACCTAACACTGGCTACCTAACCCCTTGCCCCCCAAGTGTAGGGGAAAAGATGAGCCCAAAATAGATGATGATGTGCTACTCCTTGCAAAATGAAATATGATTGCATAAAACTTAATTTATACCTCCATGCATGGTAATGAGTATTGTGTGATACTGCAACTACTACATTGCAAGGAGCAACAACTAATTCTATTTGTCTTTGGAGAATCTTGCATGATTAAGTGAATGTGTTTGTGATGTTTTTTGTTATTTTTGAAGGACAATAACCAAGAACTTTTGTTGTTTCTTGTGTGTTGAGATATACGGGGACACAAATACCCTATTCTCTTACAACACATCCTTTTACATTATAGCCAGATTATTTCAAAAGTTGATAGCCTCTTCCATAAATGGGTTCCATTTCTTTTGAGGAAGGTGGTTTCTCATAATCAATTTCATCATAAGTGGATATGTAATTTATGTTTTCTTGCTTGCTAGAAGTTATGGAATCTGATGTTTTTGATGACTCAATGATAGATTATGTTGATATTGTTGCTGCTTCTTTTTATTTTTTCGTTTTGATGTGTAATCTTGTATTCCCCCATAAATGTAGGTGTAAAATCTAATAATCCCCAATCATCATCCAAAAAATTTTTCACAGATGAAAGGCAGTCATATTTTTCTTCAATTTGTAAAGGTTTCACTTTTGAAGTTCCTATTTTTCAGGAATTAAGGAGTTGGGGGCAAAGTATTAAATGAATGCATTTGTTTTGTATTTGTAAATTGAAAAACAATTAAAATGGGCCACATAATGCATAATTTAGGAAATTAAATATTCAATTAGGTCCAATTACTTAAAGGGGAACAAAACATAGTGTGAAATTATCAATGGTGACAATTTACTATGCTACATTTAGCCCCCACTTTAGTGAGAGTATGAACTTACACCCAGACTCACACTAAAGTAGAAAATAGGAGATAGGATGAAAATGAATTTAGGGGGAGTGCACAAGCCCCCAAGATCAAAGATCCTATGGCAAGACAACATAAGCACAAAGGAACACACATGTATGAAATGCAGCAATACAACATAAACAAACATACATGTCAAAAACATGAAGCATACATGATGAAAACACATGACATAACATGTACCATATAAATGACAAAAAAAATGATTAGAATCACAATGCAAACACAATGAGAACACAATGCAAACACAAAGAAGACACACAAAAAACACAAGGTTAGTACTAAAAGGATTCGAGTCAATAAGGCAAAAAGACCTTAGTCTTAAATCGTCTCAAATACCAAACGATATCCATTGAATAAATGTTAGACAAAGGAGTGCTCTCATAAGAACTAACAAATTGCGTTATTCCATATCACTCATGAGCTATATGGATCTGCTGACTAGCAAGTTGCATTATGCTAGGTGTCCATGCAATATGATGGATTCAAAATGTCTAGCAAGTTATGTCATGTTAGACACTCATGAAACACATAGTTCTACTATTAAGAAAGTTGTGTTATGTGTGGCGACTATGTTAGAAAGGGTGCTCAAGTTCACGACCCAACAAGCTCTGTTATGTTGAATCCATGAACTATCTTGCCAAAGCCTCGCCTAAGAAGGTGCACAATCTCGTATAAGAAGGTACATAAATGGAAAACACACCTAAGAAGGTACACAAAATTTCTTAAGAAAGTGCATAAACATCTAAGAATATGATGAAAAACTCACCTAAGAAGGCACATAAATCTCTAAGAAGACGACAAACTTGCCTAAGAAGGTGCATAAACTCACCTCAGAAGGTGCATAAATATTTTAAAAAATGAAAAAGACAAGGCCAAAAACTTCAAGGGGTGTTATAAACAACACCGCCACATTAGGTGCTTTACAAAATAACAAAGGGCATTTCTCAATTAATTAAGGGTCACACCTTAGGGAATATCACACATGAAATCACCACTAAGAGATGATAAGTTAGGGAATAAAAGCTCATGTCTCAAGGAATGCTATCATAGCATTACCACCAAGGGGGACATCATATACTAAGAAAAGTCACACACTTAGAGTATATCAAGCCCAATATCACCACAAAGGAGACACAACATAGATTGAGAAGGCCACACTTCTATTGATAAGGTTACACTTTCTAGGAGATGCATGCTATCATCACTAAAAAGGGACCACTTTTTATGCAAACAATGAGCGAGGGACTATATGCCCCCCCTTAAAATGTTAGTGTATTTGCTACACTAATGTTTTAAGGAGATAAAAGGGGATCTCTTGCTAGAAGGAATGCACCTAACCCCTTGCCCCCCAAGTGTAGGGGAAAAGATGAGCCCAAAATAGATGATGATGTGCTACTCCTTGCAAAATGAAATATGATTGCATAAAACTTAATTTATACCTCCATGCATGGTAATGAGTATTGTGTGATACTGCAACTACTACATTGCAAGGAGCAACAACTAATTCTATTTGTCTTTGGAGAATCTTGCATGATTAAGTGAATGTGTTTGTGATATTTTTCGTTATTTTTGAAGGACAATAACCAAGAACTTTTGTTGTTTCTTGTGTGTTGATATATACGGGGACACAGATACCCTATTCTTTTACAACACATCCTTTTACATTGTAGCCAAATTATTTCAAAAGTTGATAGCCTCTTCCATAAATGGGTTCCATTTCTTTTGAGGAAGGTGGTTTCTCATAATCAATTTCATCATAAGTGGATAAGTAATTTATGTTTTCCTCCTTGCTAGAAGTTATGGAATCTGATGTTTTTGATGACTCAATGATAGATTATGTTGATATTGTTGCTGCTTCTTTTTATTTTTTCGTTTTGATGTGTAATCTTGTATTCCCCCATAAATGTAGGTGTAAAATCTAATGATCCCCAATCATCATCCAACATTTTTTTCATAGATGAAAGGCAGTCATCTTTTTCTTCAATTTGTAAAGGTTTCACTTTTGAAGTTGGTATCAATCTTCTAAAAGTATTCTTCATTCTTTTTCTAGTTTGCAAACAATTCTCAGATTTATTATCAACTTTGAGTATGTAAACCTTATTGTTGTATATGTATTTCATTAAACGATGAAGCATTGAAGGAACTCCTTTAACTTCATGAATTTATGGTCTACCCAAGAGAAGATTATATGAAAGATCGTCGGGCATGCCATGGATGGGAGTTTGTAACATAACCTTACCAGATTTAATAGGTAATGTTATTACATCGAGTGGTTGTCTTCCCACATTATCAAAACCATGGATAGATAAATCAGCTGGTTGAATCAAATTCTTGTTCGCTCTAATTTTACCCAAAAGGTGAACACTACAAACATTAAGCCTTGAACCATTATTAAAAAAGGTACACCTAATCCCTATCTTGTTGATAACAACCATTATCATCACGACATCATTTTATTTTTGTGTTTTGAAAGGGGTAATTCATTTTGATGAAAGATAATATCCAAATTAACTTCATTCATAGCTTCAAAATAATTGAAAGTCATCACACTAGTTAATTAGAATAGAAGTAATTTATTAGAAATGTGTCTCAACCTTACATCCTAATGTTCCAATTTATTAATTAATTGTAAACTGATAAAATACTATTTTTGGTACCCCAGTTTGGTTGATTTATAACTCCTAACCCACATAAAAAATTGAAGCTCTTGGATGCATTGGAATGAACTATATAAGATCTAAGTAGAGTTACTAAGAGTCATAGCCAAGAGTGACATAATCTTTGAAGTAATATATGGCTAGAAATATCTAAAGACCTCCAAAAATATAAATTATTAAAATATCAAAAATATCAAAAAATTAGTTTTTTATATTTGTTAGATTTGACCATGCAAATTCCATCCAAATGGTCTTGGACCTATATTGGATCACAAAGAATCTTTGAATGGGTTTGAATATTCTAAAATGAGTGCCCAAATTAAGGATTTATATATGATAGATTCTATGATAGGTTATGATAGTAATAAGAACATCCTCTAAAAATAGCTTGGAAGACTAGTGCTAATGGCATTAGAATTTATGCCATTTTGGATACCACTTTTGGCCCCATGGATTCGATACATGGTTTTGGAAACCACTCTTGGTTTTTGGTTTGATATTTTCCTATAAATTGGGTTCTTAATATGGAGCATAAATAAGTTATTTGTAGGTATTGTTATATTATTGAAGTTACTCTAGATTTACATTTTGGTGGTACTCTTGTAAGGGCCTGCCCCTGAGATTGTATTGTAACCTTTGTTACTAATAATATATTTTTGGTGTTTAGGAGTATAGGGAGTTTTCTCTCAAAATAAATTTCCCCACATAAATGTGTGTTATGGTATTTTTTTTGTATATCCATTTTAGATATAGTTCGTCTCACAAGTTAGTACAAGAAGCATATTTTGAATCTTTGTTTTCTTTCTGGTCATCTTAAATTTTTTGTTAGGGAAAAGGATTTGTTTAGTAATATTGGATTGAGTGGGAGCTTGTGTATAATAAGATCTTGTTGTAGTAAAAATGATAAGCACGTCAAGGATAGAAATGGACAAGTTCTCAAACATAAAATTTGAGATTTAAAAGCTCAAGATGGAGCATATTTTGTAGAAAAAGATTTATAGGTTGTAATTTATAGAAACAAACTCACTACTATATCACAATATGCTTGGGACAAAATAGATAGAAAAGTGAATGATCTGATTAGGATCTATTTGGTATACTTTGTATTATTGAATGTACATGAAGAAGCCAACACCAAAAATATTTGGAAGACGTTGGGTGAAATATATTAGGCTAAATCTATTGTAAATAAAATTTTATTGATAAAGAAGTTGCATATCCTTAGGATGAAGGATTGTGGCTCTATGGCAAAGCACTTGAATGTTTTCAGAAGATGGAGGAGGATCATTGCATAACTTTATTATGTTATTTGGTAGACTAATGGGATCACTTGGTGATATAAATTTGGATCACTACTATCAAGTTCAACAAATATGAGGTGGTGGCATTGTTACTTTATAAAGATATGTGGAGATTTTTTTTGACTTAGCTAAGGAGGCCCTAGCTATTTGTGGAAGACCAAAAGACAAAGGCAAGAAAAATTAATCTAGATCCATATCTTGCGGGAGATCCAAATATTTTGGCAAGGCCAAGGAAAATTTTTGGAACTATGGTAGGTCTAGGCATTTTAGAAGAGACTACAAAGAGAAGGAAAAGCAAAAAAAATCGGATGATGATTCTAGAAAATATTCTAAGAATGATGGTGATACATTTATTGTGGTCATAAGAATGAACACATTAGAATATGTGTGGTTGATACTTTCTAAATATTCCTTCCACATGAACTCACATTGGGGTTGGTTTTCAATGTATGAATTATATGATGGTGGGAATGTGTACCTTGGAGATGAATCTAACCTAAACATTGTTGGCCTTGGAAGAGTCTTGATATAATTTTGTAATAAATGTGTGAAGTGGATCACTAATGTATTACAAATCTCTAATTTTATATGAAATATAATTTTAATTTGTTGTATAATATTTATGGAAGAAACTAGGAGAGGTCTATTAAGCCAAATATTTGGTAAACAAAATATTCTTGAGGAAGAATATGTATTCCTTAATAATGGAAGAAGGTGTATATATTGTAAACTAATTGGAATAATTTAACATGTTGGTGGCTCAATTAAACTTTATGAGTGTAAATATGTCAAACTTTGTTTTGTTCGTTTTCAAACTCCTAGCATAGCCTAGTCGGGACCATTGGGAGAAATTATATCACTCTAAAGGTAAAAGATGTTGGTTCGTTTATTTTTGAAGAGATGAAGAGAAAGGTCAATCTAAGTGCCAAAGAGGATTTGAGTGTTCAAGGAAGACCAAATAAATAGATAATAATAATGATAAAAAATGTGATAAATATATTTTCAAGTCTAAGGGGAGATCAAAATCTCTTAAAAATTCTATTTGTTGGAGTTGCAACAAACCTAGTCACTTCTATAAGGAGTGTAAAGAAGAGAAGAAAAGGAGAAATTTTATTATGGTTTTGAGTTTGAGAAGGAATATGATTATCCAATAATTATATCTTTGGTCATTCATTTAGGTGATAATACATGATTGATTGACTTAGGTGAATCTTTTCATATGACTCAAATAGACATTGATTTTATAGGTATGAGAAGTTTGAAGGTGGTAAGGTGTAATTAGGTGTTAATTCTTAATTAGATAATTTTTACATGGTAGTATTTGTGATCCTAATAAAATTTTGCTTCCTAAATGTGAGATGTTAAATAAGAAACTAATAATGCAAATGGGAAGAAGCAACAAGATAATAGGGCACCTCAATGATTAGCCTAAAAAAATGAACAATATGAAAGCAAGATAAACAAATAGATTGCTGTTATACCTTCATGTTGTTGTATCTTCCCTTGGTTGACCCTTGATGTTGATGTCTTGTGTGCTTCTTGGATGGAAATGGATTTGAATGGATGCAAGATGAATTGGTGATGCTAAATGCTATGGTAGATGAGAGCTTGAATGACAATTTTGCAAGAGTTTTGTTGCAAAAGACTTCCTCCTTTAAAATGAGGGAATTGAGGGGATATTTATAGGCTAAATTGAATTCTCTAGAGAATTCAACGATTGGGATTGATCCAACAAAAATCGAGATGAAGGGCTATGGTGAGTTGAGGACTCACAAGCCCTCACATCTTGACATGTGGAAGGTGAGATGTCTTAGGGTGGAGTGATGTGGAAATGAAGTGGATCTTGGGGGATGAGAAGATTCCTTGGAGGAATAAAAGTGAATTAAAAATTCAAAATGATTGGAAGAATCTAGTGGATAAGAGAGAGTCTCCAAAAAGCTGGAGATTTGTCACATGTGGGTGATGTGACAAGTCCAAGGTTCTAGAAGCCCTTGGCACATGTGAAGTGACAAGTCAAGGCTTCTAGAATCTTGCATGGGGGATGCGGAAGACCTTGGAAAGATAAAAGTGAATTAAAAATTCACATGGGGAAGAGAGGAACCTTGAGCAAATAAATGTGAATTAAAAATTCACATGGGGAAGAGAGTCCAGGCTAAAAGTGGTAAGTGGGAAGGTTGACTAGAAAAGGTAAGCCAAATGTGGCTAATGATTCTGATTAAGGTTGTGCAAGCACAAGATTAGGATAATTAATGAGGGATTAGAGGCAAGTGGGAGATTATGGAGGATGTGACACTTAATCTTGATTAAGTGGTGCACATCCTAATCACAAATTAATTAATTAATCTGGATTAGAAGAGGGTTTATGGAGAATGTGACAAGAAGAGAGAAAAAGATGAATTAAAAATTGGTTTTAATTTAAATGGATTAAAAGACTAAATTAAATAATTTGTCATATTTATTTAATTTAGAGAAGAAAATGGGTAAGGTAAAGTATTTAATTTATTTAATTACATACTTTAGGAACCTTAGGCAGAAAATGAAATAATGATTAAATAGATTATTTAATCACTGTTAATGGAATAGATGAATGTAATAGATGATTTTGATCATATGGAAGTGATCAAATTTGGATGTCTACAGTATTTAAATACAATTTCTTTATGGTAGAGATAGAAGTTTTAATAGTGTCCTACACATCCCATGATTATAACATATTTTTTATATGTGAGGAAACTAGTAGATATGGGTGTGGGTGGTATTTTTTTAATATTAAAATTGTGAGAGGTGAGATGGTGATTTCTAGAGGTAGAAAATGGAAAATTTATTTTATCTTGATGCATGAACTACTGAGTGAAGTAGTACTTATGTGAAAATTAAATATGCATATTTTTTTTGGGTAAAGAGATGGTATCCTCTTTAGTAGATGATCATGGTTTTTATGAACCTAAGAATTTTCTTTCTATTGAATCTATGTTATACTTACATAAAAGATAATGTTATGGAATCAAAGGTTAAGCCATATAAGAGAGAAGGCTCTATATAAACCTTAAAATTAAAAGCATTATTGAAGGTTTGACTAATTGTAATCTTGAATTTCACTTACATGAATATCACATTTATGAAAAATAGAACCATATTTAAATTTATTCAAGTTCTCATAAATCTTGTGGTGTTAAATTAGATCTTATTCATTATGATGTGTTTGGTCCTATTTATGTTCCTTTAATTGTGAAGTTCATTTAATATGCTTCATTTATTGAGGATTATAGTTAAAGGAAATATGTTTATTTTGTAAAGAGTAAATTTGAAGTTTTTAATCAATTTAAATAATTCAAAGCAATGGATAAGTTGCGGACTATAAAGAAAATTAAATATTTGAGGGTTGACAATGTTAATAATTATTTCTTTAATATTTTTAATATATTCTATAAATATTATGGCATTCAGATACAAAAATATAGTTATGTATGCTCCATATAAAAATGGAGTTACAAAAGGAATGAACAAGACACTAATGGAAAAGGATAGGAGTATACTTAATGGAGCCAACATCAACAAAGGTTTTAGGCTAAGGAGCCACTACTTACTACCTAATAAATAAGTCTCCTATATCATCTCTTATGGATAAATTTCCCATGGAAGCATGGTCAGGTCAAAAGCTTTCATTAAGACATATCAATTTTTTTATTGTGAGGCATATACACATGTGTAGAGGGAGAAGTGAATAAAGTTAGAGAAAAAGGTTGTTAAATGTACTTAATCGATTAAATTTTTGGTGTGAAAGTATACAATGTTCTGGATAATGTTGAATAAAAGGTAATATACAATAGAAATTTGATATTTAGAGAAACTAGGCCTTATTTTTTTAATTTTGTAGCCTGAACAAACAAAAAAAAATATGTGATTTAACTTCTTTCTATGCTTGAGAAATTTGATTTGAGACCTCTGACTAGACAAGAAGTTGAGGAGAGCTCATTAATATTTGAATCTTAATAAGATTTGGAAGAACCTCCATGTTAGATTGTTCAAAATCTATAAGGTGTAGAAAACCATCAAAAAAGGTATTAAATTAATGATTAGAGATGTTTTTTGTTTTAAATACCAAAGTTGATGAACCAAGATCAATACAAGATACATTATGTATGAATGATATAGATTCCTAGAAGATAGCCATGGATGAAGAAGTTATGTAAATTAAAAATAATGATATATGGGATCTAGTACCATTACTTGAAAGACACAAACCTATTAGTTGAAAATGAATGTTCAAAAATAAGATTGGTTTAAAAGATAGTGTTGATAAATACAAGTGTAATTGGTTGTGAAAGTTTACTCTTATGGTGAGATTTTACAATGATATCCATCATATTATTATTTATTGTTGTAACTTATGACGTAGAATTCAATAAGATGGATGTGAAAATGGTATTCATTCATGGTGGTTTGGAGGATGATATTTATGACATAGCTCTAGAGTATGACATGGTTAAAGTTAAAAGTAATTTGGTTTGTAAATTGAATAAATCCTTGTATGACATAAAATAAATTCATAGGATATGGTAACTGAAGTTTAATGCATATGTGTGGAACTTAAGATTTGAGAATTCTAAATCTAATCAATATGTTTATTTTAAATCTTATGGTGATTGTTTCCTAGTTATTACTTTATATGTTGATTATATGTTATTTATTGGAAAATAAAAAGGTTTGATTTTATAATAAAAATCTTATCTTTCAGTAAAGCTTGAAATGAAAGATATTTTTTTAGCTAAATATATTTTTGGGATGGAGATCATAAGAGAGAGAATAAAAATATATGGCTTGATTAGAGTATGCCAATTCAATTTTATAGAGGTCTAATGCATAAGATTGTAGACCATTGCATTTTTTTATATCAATAGGAATTATTTTTCATACATTGTCTTACATCCCCTTTGAAGATGGAATAAATGAGCAGAGTACCTTACCAAGTTATAGTTTGAAGCATTAAATATGCCTAAGACCTAAGTAAATATGTAAATAGGACCCATTAATTAAATAGTTAGGTAAGATATCTATTTACACCAACACCCCCTTTAAGTGCAACTTAGGGAGTAGATTATTATGCAAAGATGAATATGGGTCTCAGCGATGAGGCCATGTTAGGTACCTATTGTCACATGAAATTGTACCCTACTGAACATGGAGTTCAACATTCCAATGAAAAATGGAAACGACCTCAAGGTGTGGAAACTTGCGCGTATGAGGTCAAATATTCGGAGAAAGCCAACTTCCTCTTTTGATCCAAGTGCAATGTTTTGGTCCAACCTAACACATGGAAACCTACCACTACCCTACTCTAACAGCTCATAGGGGAAAATGGGAAGAAGGAATGCATGAAAGGAAAATGGGAGGTGGTACATCAAGATGCAAAAGTTGTTTCTTCTAGACCAAGATTGCTCAATACATAGAAGAAGAGGATCAAAAGATTTGTACAATTCTATAATTGGTCAATTCCCAAAGGAAAACATGAAGGTTAGGGTTTGACAAGGTGTTGGAAGGAAATAAATATTCTCAAATAGCAACTGTAAACAATTTAACTCAACATATATGCATGGAAAAATACAAACAAGAATTTGTTGGAATCGGGGAACACTGAGAGGGGGGGGGTGAATCAGTGTTCTGCAAAATTTAACTTTATTAATATGATCTTTAAACCACTTATAGAATTGAACCAGAATAAAGATGAAAGCACATAAAGAAATCATCTAGAACACCATAACACAAAGATTTGTACATGGAAACTCTGTTAGGGGAAAAACCACGGTGGAGGTCAATCCACAATTTGAGTACTCAAATATAAGTGTTTTACAAATGGGGAATGCACATGCATTCAGGCGCACTGCCTAGAGCTCACTGCTAAAAAATGAAGACTCATTGTCTTATAGAACATTCAAATTAAATCCATCTGAAGAATTGAACTGAAAGAATAACATCTCCTAACTCCTGATTACAGTTCCGGTTAAGCTCATCAATCGCATTCCTTGATTTTCTTGTCTAATTATGCTCTTCTACTCTGCTTTGCTTCAATTCACATCACAATCCTTTTTATGCACAAGTAAAATTATGCACAGTCGCTCTGCTATGCTTTTGAATTCGTAGCTCGCATCAAAACACTTCACATCTATGACATAATGATATAAATGATCTCTTATATATATCCACAACAAAATATTTAATCAACCATATTTTGGCTTCAATAAAACATTAAATATTTTCCAACTGTCGGCTCAAACCACAAATGATTTTCAATGCGCACCATCCAAAGTCGACCACAACACAGTGAGGACCCAAAACAAAATCCTCAAACCCGAAAATACTTTAAACAATTTTTCCTTGAACATTCGCAACATGCCATATTCACTTAGTCGGCCTTCTAGCACTGTTAAACAAAAAATCAGTCAAACAGATCTCCTAACTCGTACACCAATTGATGCGACGACACAAAACTCAAGAATAAGATATTCCATATACCCAACGACCTTCCCTGAGATCCATAACCTGAACTAATAAACTGGTAATGCAAATGGATTGACAACTCAACTTTAGTTGGATGCCCTGTTGTTCACTTTGTCTCCCAGTATGGACAAATATTGAAGTGCAGACCGGATCAATGACTTAGGTTTCCATCAATAACAACTCCAGAAGCCATATGCCAACAATCTCCCCCCTTGGCATTAATGAAAAAACTTAGTGAAAAATGACTAAGTGTCGGAACCAACATACTGCAATCCTTCAAGACTTCAAAAGGTCATAGCTAACACAACTCCCCCTGAATTTGATAAGGCATTTTTCACTGCTCTCTCTCCCCCTTTGACATCAATGAAAAAACAAACAAACAAATCTTACAGTAATCCCTTTAACCAAAAACTTACTTATTCAAGAACTGATTCAAAATTTTGAAGAAATATAGCCGCTACTTGTGTTAGAAGATTATTTTGTATTTCTCCTTCATCTCCGGAAGAAACTTATTCCATGCTTCTACTACAATCCCGGTGATTATGATCATGTTGTTGTTTTCAGATATCTGGTTGATAATCTTGATGAGGGATTCTGGAATGGTGATGGCTTCTTCTAATATCTCTCCTTTCCTCAGTATCTCAATCAATTGTTCCAATCTGCATTTTGTTATGTCCTTCACTTTCCAAAATGTGTCAACAATCTTATTGCTGGTGTTTTGAAAATTTGTATGCTCTGTCTATAATTCTTGAATCATTTTCTTAATTGCACCATCTTGATCTTGAAACATGTTAAAGTCTTGTCCAATACTGTTTAGCTATGTTTCAATTTGTTCCAACTTTTCTTTGTACTTGTCGATTGCATGAGGCCAACGAAGACAATAGTTGTAGATGTTGTTTGTTGTGTTTATGCATTGCCTTAGCTGATTCATGTGCCTTTTTAGCTTGGTGAGTGATAATCTGTATTTCTTCTTTAGGTGTGAAATTACATCTTCTTATTCCTTGTTCTGAGACTCAGAGTTCATGATTTCCTTGATGCATTCAATCATCTCTTTTGGCAACGTATTTTGTAGACTCTCTAATTTAATATGGTTGTGCACAAGATGAGCACTTAGTATGTTCAAAATCATGTCCTACTCATATGAAGGTTTGATAGACCATATGTTTGTGATTTTATTCATTCCATCTTCCTCATGAATAAGTTGCAATAGCTCTTCTTTGGTTAAATCACCTTCTTCTTCACTTCCTTCTGTCATTGCCTTTTCTTGTTCCAGTTTGACTGTTTCTAGTTTTCTTTGGGTGTCCTCAGTTTCCTCATTTGGTATTTCTACAATCGCCTGTTCTTTTCCTTTCCCTTCAACTCTTGGAGTCTTGCATGCTGCAAGAGTACAAACATCAATTTCTTTTGCTCTTTTCTCCTTTCTCTCCATCTCACCGAAGGAGGAACCAACTTCAAGTGCCCTTACCAGAAGAGGAATACCAATTGATCCAAACTTCCTTAGCAAACCTTTAAAGAAATTTTCATATGCTTGATCACAGTTTCCCAAATTGTTAGTGTATGTAAATTTGTTTGCAAACTAGTTCACTCTCTTCCCATATTCTTCTCCTCTAGGGTTTTGAATTCAGGTTTAACACAAAAATCCTCTCCTATAATGTGATTGTTGTACAAATTCAATAATTGTGAGCTCCCTAACTCCTCAATGTTTGCAGGAATGTATGCCCTAATGTCTTCAATATGCAAGACGTCGTACAGAACGAAAAAAAATGCACCTAAGGGATCTGTCTCAATAGACTTGAAAGGATTCCACTTGAATTTCAGATGGGATCTATCCTTGATATCAACTACCAACAGAGTATCCATTTTCACAAATTCACAAGTTCACAAGTTTTCTCGATAAATACCTTTTCACCGATTTGGGGTTTGATCGTCAGATCACCTTCACAATTGAATGCTCGCCAAATTTTGCCAAAGTTCACTTCAAAGCTCTCCAAAATTCTTCTTCTCAAAGTGCAAAGTGACAAATGAAGAATACAAATGACCTTTTAATATTCGCACACCTAACCTTTTATTGTATTAAATGCTTTTTCCCTAGGTGTTCTGGATACCTTGTTCTCTGAGTCAGCGAGAGAAAAATTCTTCTACGGACCTACAATTGCTTGAATTTCTTTATGAGTGTTTTCCAATGCATCTGTAAATCATTAATACAACTATTGACAGTCTTCCACATTCTGGCACCAACTACAGCTAGGGGAAAAATGATTTTCTTGAAAAACACCCCCTAGGCCAATGGCCTGAAATCAATTCCTGAAGGAATTACCAGAAGCAGGTTCTAGTACGAAACTATTTCCTGCATCAGACTCATTCTTTCTTACCCATGTCTTCTTCATCTGGTCTCTTACATCATCCACAATCACTTTCCCTTTTCCTTTATCAGCTTCCTACATATTTATGCCTTTATATGTCATACCCCTTCTATCTATATGTTTGTTTCTATAGAATCTTGCAATGTAACCGTATTTGTTGCAACTGTAACACACAACATTTCCTTGTTCAAACCAATCATTTCATTGATTTCTTCTTGATCTGCACTAGTTAGCAATATGCCCAAATTTTCCATAGGTATAACATTTAACATTCCTTCTACTAACAGAATTGTTTGACATATTTTTTCATTCAATTGACTTATGACCAAACTTATTGCAATTGAAACATTGACCGGGGAATGACGAGTCACTCGATTTAATTTTACTTCTACATTGAGAAGACATATGACCAAATTTATTGCAAGAAAAATAGTATCCATTAAAATTTTGAGCATTAGGTTGTCTTACCGGATGCCTTTTTGCTTTGTTCATTTGATTTCCTTGCTTGAAATTCGTTTGTTCAGATCCAGAAATTTCTCCTTTCTCATATCCAAGACCTTGCTTGTCATTTCCATTCTTCTAACCTCGAGTCAGCTCATCAAGCTTAGCTGAGCTAGTATTGAACTTCTCCTTGTATTCATTTGCAGTAGAAAGTTCATCCCTGAGAATAACAATCTGTCTTTCAAGCTCTTCTTCATTGTTTCTAGATTGTTGTAATTCAATTTCCAGTTGAATGAATCCTCCATTAATTCTGCTGCATTCATCAGATTTTTCTTTTAAGAACTGAGCAAGATTCTCCTCATTCTTCTTTCTCTCTTCAATCTCCTTAGTTAGCTTCATCACCATAGATTCCATCTCATGCTTTAGGGTATCATTGTCACAAGAAATATTTTCACATTCTTCAGTTATTTCTTTCAAGGTTTGATTCAGGTGAACATCATCCATGCTTTTGCTCTCTTTTTGCTTAATCTGATCACAAAGATCTTTTCTCTTCTCCTTGGACTTAATAATCTGATCCTTCGATGTCTAAATGAATTTCTCAACATCCTTAAGATTTTATTTCAATTCTCAAACTTCTGCTTTGGATTGATCAAGATCATCAAGTGCCACCAAAATCTGCTACTGAAGACTACTAGATTCCATTACATTCCAAGATCCACCTCAAGTTGTTAAAATTCTTCCAAGGAACTAGGCTCTGATACCAATTGTTGGAATCATGGAACACTGAGAGGGGGGGTGAATCAGTGTTCTGTAAAATTTAACTTTATTAATATGATCTTTAACCACTTATAACATTGAACCAAAAGGAAGATGCAAGCACATAAAGAAATCATCCACAACACCATAACACAAGGATTTTTACATGGAAACCCTGTTAGGGGAAAACCACGGTGGAGGTCAATCCACAATTTGAGTCCTCAAATATAAGTGTTTTACAAATGGGGAATACACATGCATTCAGGTGCACTGCCTAGAGCTCACTATTCAGAAATGAAGACTCACTATCTTACAGAACATTCATATTAAATCCATCTAAAGAATTGAATTGAAAGAATAACATCTCCTAATGCCTGATTACAGTTTTGGTTAATCTCATCAGTCGCATTCCTTGATCTGCTTGTTTGATTGTGCTCTTCTACTCTGCTCTTCTTCAGTTCGCATCACAATCCTTTTTATACACAAGTAAAACTGTGCATAGTCACTCTGCTATCCTTTTGAATTCACAGCTCGCATCAACACACTTCGCATCTATAAAAAAATGATATAAATGATCGCTTATATATATCCGCAACAAAATATTTAATCAACCATATGTCGACTTCAATAAAACATAAAATATTTTCCAACCGTCGGCTCAAACCACAAATTATTTTCAATGTGCACCATCCAAAGTTGGCCACAACATAGTGAGGACCCAAAACAAAATCCTCAAACCCGAGAATATTTCAAACAATTTTGCCTTGAACATTCGCAACACACCATATTCACTTAGTTGACCTTCTAGCACTATTAAATAGAAAATCAGTCAACCGGATCTCCTAACTCGTACACCAATTGATGTGATGACACAAAACTCGAGAATAAGATATTCCAGATACCCAACAACCTTCCCTGATATCTATAACCCGAATTGATAAACTGGTAATGCAAATGGATTGACAAACTCAACTTCAGTCGGATACCCTGTTCTTCACTTTGTCTCTCGATATGGACAAATACTGAAGTGCGGACTGGATCAATGACTTAGGTTGCCATCAATTAAAACACTAGAAGCCATATGCCAACAGAATTCAGATATGCAAGTAATGAAACTTACACAACTCTAAATAAAGCGAGAAGAGGCAACAATGAGAAGAATCATTAATGTAGAGGCACAAAGCCAATTTCACAATTGCAAAAATATAAAATGCATAAGTCTACCAAAGGAAAACCTTAGAGAAACTAGAGGAAGTGTAGACACATAAAAATGACCTCGGCCTGTAACCTCTATTTTACCACTTTCATCCTAGCATAATTATGACATTTTAATTATGTTTGTGGCCCACCTTTGACTATTAATTAAATAATTGGTAATTATTTAATTAATTCATGTCTTTTTATTCTTCATGATTATTAAATAAATAGATCTCATTTATTTATTTAATGCGTCACTAACTATCTAAAGTCTTCTCGTAATTAAATAAATTTCTCAATTTATTTAATTAATCTTTGCCACTTATGTCTTCCTAATTATTAAATAAATACAATTTATTTATTTAATATGTCACTAATTCTCAAGTCTTCTTATAATTAAATAGATTTATTAATTTATTTAATTAATCGATCACCTTCTCTAAATTAAATAATTATTTTAATTATTTAATTGCCTTATTTGACAGTTCCTTCATTTTAAATAAAATAGTTTATTTAAAATGGCCTCACATGGTTAACTGCCACTTGTTTTAGTAAATAATCTCAAAATCAATTATTTACTATCACGCTAAATCCATATTTTGAATTAATTTTAATTCAAAATGGTAATATTCTTCTATAAATCAAGTAATTGCTAAAATTATTGATTTTCTAAATCTCATCTTCTTGTTCAAACTTGATCTTCTTGATTTTACTAATTTTCATTTCACTGTCACATTTATTCTCTATTCTTGATTTAATTTCTTAAATTAAATCTTGTCCACTCATTTTGAAATCTTACCCTAATCCTAATTGAGAGTTGTCATTTTGAATCTTGACCATTGATTCTAGGGTATTTCTCAATCTTTAATCTCATCTGTCCATCCAAAATTGCATTTTCTATAAAATGTCAATTTTGTCCTCATTTTTGACATCTTGAATAATCTTTTAATCTCTTGCATCCTCTTGAGTTTTAATATTGTCTTGTTTTAGTCATTTTAACTATTTAGATCATTGCATGTAGGATTAATTTTCTCTTGCATTTCATATTAAATCCTTCAACACTTGCTTAGGGCTAGTCTATAGTATAGAGTTTCTCATCAAAATCTAAGGGCACACTTCACATTTCAGCAAGCTAGAAGGTAGAATGGAAGTCAGCCATGGAGGATAAAGGACTAGGTGAGCTTGTTTTATTTTTGTTATTTATTTATTCCTATGCATTTCATTGTCTATTGTGGGTTTTATATAATATGCATGTAATTTTTTAACCATCTAATCTTGCAGGAAAATCCATAGTTACATTAGTGAACCCGATATTTTCTTTTTAACACGTTTTTATAGGTTATCGTACAATTTTCGTCTTCTTTTTTTTGCAGGTACAGGTGTACGAAATGACACACTTGGCAGTCCCTGCGACACAAATGCTCAGTTGTTTTGCATTTGCTTGCGTGAGCAACACAACCGCTCTGTCGTGACGCATTTGACTGCCCGAGCGATGCAACTACCATCCCGAGCCACATTTGTCAGAAGTCGAACCAAAAAAGACACTTCAAGCCGCATATGCCAGATATAATGATGCATCTTCCGTATTGAGCCGCATTTGCTCTGTTACGACGCAAATGACTGATAACATTTTTTTTTTGTTTTGTCTTTTTGAAGTGTCCTTCTGGTTTTTGCTTCTAGATTATAGATTTTTTTGGATACTAATCTTTCTATGACAACGTGTGTCAAGCTGGAGTCTAACTCAATTTCATTGATTTTTTATTCAATTCAATCTCATAAATTTGTATTTCATTCATGGGTAAAATGAACAATCACAATTCTGCATTGGTTTAAAAAGAACAATCACGCTTTTCATGGGTTTAAAATGAACTGTTAGTGAGCTCACACTACAAACGGTTAAAACGAACCCTTTGCTTGATAACACTACAAACAGTTGAAATGAATGCATGTTTGTTGTGTTTTGTGATTTAGTTAATTGTCACATATTCACACTTTCAATTTGGGTTTAAAAAGAACAACCATGCGAGTGTGAGTCAAACATATTGGTGTGCTCTCTCTTTGTTTTTCAACAAAGATAGATTGAACTATGAATATGTTTGCTCACTTTTGTTAACCTTAGAAACTGAGCCTGCTTTGGTGAGAAAAAGTACTCACCCCAAATCGACTCAAACCGACAACGAAGCTTTTTAGTCGAGCTACTCCTGACCGGTATACAAATGTGAATCCTAAGGGAAAGCCTAGGATTACGAGTGTAGATATGTCATACGGACCAAGTAGTACTCCCCAAAACCCTATTGAGCTTATCATCTTCAGGATGGAGTGCCTCCTTAATGGATCTTAATCTTGTGCCCCATGTATCACCACTTGAACGAGTGCCTGAATTAAAACCCTTGTTTTTAGTGTGACCAAAAACCTTCTATTTTTTTGTGCAACAACAGTCATTGCCAAAGCATCCACACCTGTGCAATTTTTAGTAGAGATTATCAATCTTCCATGGGAGTTTCATGGAGGTTGGAAGCTTGGTTACCCTGAGAAGTGAGTGCATTGTAAGGGGGAGCCCGTGAGGCCAAGCTTTTGAATTCATCTGCTAAGAATATGCGATTGGAGTAAAATCCGCGTGGGATCTAAAAGAATACTATCTTTGCAGCCATAGGAATTTGAAAATGTTTTCTATGTGGTTGTTTTTCACTTTTTTACAACATCATGTGTATGGCAAGTGTATTCAGACAACTTGAACAAATGAACATCAATCCCAAAATTTGAAACAACACTGCCAAACTGTAAAATTTTCTGCAATCTGCTGAATTTTTTTTTGTCAAAACCACTTTCTACGACACATCTACTATTTCAAACTGCAAGTGCTACATTCTAAGCCGCAATCGCTCTGTTGTAACACATGTGCAACTTAAACTGCCGCAATTGACTGTCTTTCACCGCAATTGCTTTATCAAACGCCGTAATCGCCATTCTAAACTACATCTGCTTTCCTAAACATTGCAATCGCCTTTCCTGCAACGCATCTGATTTTTTGTGACACAATTGCTGCAACGCATTTTCCAGTGCCCAAAAAAAAATCATTTCATTGTCAAAAAAATGAGACTCCATTCTATCCATAAAAGATTACAGTCATTTTTCTCTGTTATTCCTATCTACAACCATATCTTGAGTTGCTCAACTTTCATCATCTTTGCATTTTAATTTGCATTCTTAGGTTGTCATAGATTTCCATTTCATTTCCCTCATTGCATTATTAGGCTTTCCCATCATTCTAGACACTCATTTTTTGTAGATTTCAGGAGTAAATTCCTTACCATCCTTTGTCAAAACTTTGCATTCAAAAGTAGGTTATCATTGGACTCAATCACCCTTTTGTCTTTAGTCATTACCTTTTGTGAACTATTTCCTTCTCACTGGTCTAATGTGGAAATTTCACTTTGTCCTCCTTAGTCCTTTTATAGTCCATTGATATTCCAAACCCGAAGCATTTCCAAAACTTTGAGTGGTCAATTTCACATCTCCTTAGATTTACCATTAGTGAGTGCATCTTAGAATCCTTTGCATTTGCATACCATTAGTATTTTCAATTTTGGTCTCATCCCATTTGCAGTAGTATCCTTTGCATTTACATACCTTTAGTTTCCTTTTAGTCTCATTTGAATTACCACTCACCATCATTTCATAGCATTACTTTATTCCAAAAAAACCCAAAAAGACATAGTGTCATAACATTTTCATATTTAGATCATCCTCCACCATTTTCCAAAGTTGAGCAAAACTTTTTATGGTTGAAACTAGATTACAAAGAAAAAGAAGACTCGTGGGTTCTTTTGATCAAGACACCAACCTTTAAAAAATTTCAAATGACATGAATACAAATACCAACATGGGGAATTCGTTCATTAATCCTTTTAGTGAGATGCCCATTCCATCCTCTTCATGCAATCCTTTTGAACAATTTGTTCGTAGAGACCAAAATGGGGAAGTCTTTGAAGAAGACATAAAAGCTGCTGCCCAAAACCCAGAAGTGGCCTCTTTTGTGGAAGAATTTGTTCTAAATGACTCAGCCAGATATCTAGAGATGCTCCTTGACCAAGGGGCTAGGTTACCAAAATTATTTGACCTCAACACTATTAGAGCAACATCTCTTGATCCCCAAACACACAATACTTCCATGGGAGCCATTTCACAAAATGTCATTAACACCATTAATGCTACCTCCCTTGGTCATGCTACCACCACAACCAATGCATCCACCATTATAAAAACAACATCTATTGGGGGATCATCTACCCAAACCAACACCACATCACAATCTATCCCCCAACAAACACCCACTATTCCTTCACAAATGTTTGAATCAACAATGGGTGTAACCACCTCAAACCTCTTTGGGACTTCATCTAGTTCCATGAGTACATCAACAAACCTCTTGTTAGGTTCCTCTAATGCAATGGAAACAAACTCATCAAACCCTTTTGGGAGGAATAAATGAAGAGTTGTCATTCAAGGCACCCAACCTAATGTCCCAAATTCCTCATAGGTTAATACCAACATTCCTTTGAGGAAAAATACCCACATTCCTTAAGGCCATAATTACCTATTTGGGCAAGGCAATCAAGGAACCCGATCTTCCATTCCATTTGGGCATCAACATGCTCAAGGCCAACAAGGCCCCCAAATTCAATCCAACATGGTGAGATCCCACATCCCAACTTATGTTTCTCAAGTCCATACACAATAGTACATCCCTCATCAAAACACTCATTTCCAAGAACAACCAAATCAAAACACTCATTTTGCTCACCAACAAAAAAAACCAACACATCTCATCACAATAGGTGGGCACTTAATCCATACCTATCACTAACATGTGTGATGCTACCAACAACCCAATTGTGGAGGCACTCACACTCAAACTTGCTACTCTTCAAATGCAATTGGAGATGTTGCAGCAGTCAAACAAAAATTCTTGCATGTCACATGACTTATGTCCATATCCATTTGACACAACCTTGTATATGCCACCGTTTCCTCATGGATATGTGGTGCCACATTTCCCTAAATAGAAAGGCAAGACGAACCCCATTGAACACATAAGATAATTCACCACCAGTTGCACAAACATTGCATATGAACAAACCTATCTCATGAGAGTCTTCTCTAGAAGTCTCGCAGGCCATGCACTGGAGTGGTTCTCGCTATTGCCTAAAGGAATCAAAACATGGGAAATTGGCAAACAAGTTTGTTGAAAACTATGCCTATAACATTGACACGAATATTGGAATTTCCTCCTTATCCAGGAGAGACTTTTATCCCATTCTTTCAAAGATAGAGAATCTTAGCAAGCATATATCCAATAGAAATACCTGAAAAGGAGAAAGTCACCATGTTTGTACAAAATCTCCTAGGACCGCTCAGATATGGCTTACAAGTCCATTGTTGTACCACCTTTGTTGACCTTGTTGAAAAAGGTGTTCAACTTGAAAAAAATTGATCACCAAAGGCGAATTAAAATATGGTGGCAAAACAATCAACACCACCAAGAACACTAACCCAAGTGCTTCCAATGACAAAACCAAATATTGGGTTAAAAATAAACACATCACCAATGATGGTGTGGTTGATGCAAAAACCGTCAATGCAATAGGTCATGTACTCACCGTCAAAGGAGTTCAAAATCAAAATGCACCTATGATTACACTGACACCAATTTCCAATGCTATTAAAAATAATCCTACTCAATCTAATCAAAGGCAACTGTGTCAACCACGACAATTTCAAAAATGTACATACACCCCCTTGGGTGAGCCTATCGAAATTGTCTTAAAGAAACTTATTGAAAACGGTGTCATAACTTTGGAAGAACCTAAACCATATGACCCTAGTTAGTTCAAACCATCATGGTGAGATGATAATGCATTTTGTGATTACCACTGTGTCAAAGGGCACAAAAATTCCTCTTGTCATTAGTTACGAAATCTTGTACAAGACATTGAAAACCATAGCATTGAGTTGGGAGGTCAACCGTTTGCATCTAATTCAGATCATACAATCCACAAGAACCCACTGTAGGATCATGGTTCTAGTAACCCCTCCTTGTCTGGCACAAAGATTAACAATAATCAAGCCAATCACATCTATCCTGCCTTCAATTATTCTGGTGGTACTATCATTAACAACCTACAGGCTATTAATGAAGACAAGTGTGTCAATACCATTACCATCAAAAAGGCCCCGGAATGCAATGTCACCACATGTAAAGGCAAGGTCACCATCCCAGGTCCCTCTGCTCGTCAGCCTAAAATTACCATACCTGGTCCATCTACCAAGCCACAACAAATTAAGCCAGTGTTCAACCTTATCGAGCAATTGAACAGAACACCCGCTCAAATCTCCATACTTGAATTGCTCTACATCTCACCCACACATAAGGCCATCTTGGATAAAGTTCTAAAAGATTCTTCGATCCCAAACAACATTGATTTCAATCATTTCAAAACTATGGCCGGATATTTGACTTCGCCTCACCACATTACCTTTTCAGACATTGACTATTCTTCACCCAAACCATCTCATAATTATGCCCTTCATATCGAAGTTTTTGTCCATAAGCATAAGGTTAGACAAGTCCTAGTAGATGGCGGAGTGAGATTTAACATCTGCTCTTTAAAATTGGTTAAAGCTCTTGGCTTCTTTGATGCATGTGTGGATGCTACCAAGAGCATTGTCATCAAGGCATATGATGATGAAGAACGTGCTTCTAAAGATATCATCACATTCCGATTCGTGTGGGACCAGTTATTATAGATGCAACATGCCAAGTCCTGGATCGTGACATAAATTACAATATCTTACTTGGTCGCCCATGGATTCATGCCTTAAAGGCCATTCCTTCCACATACCACCAATGCCTAAAGTTCCCTTTTGATGGTACTAAAATTACTATCCAAGGAGACCCTGATCATTTCAATACTGTACCAATTTGAGAGCCACTGTTGAGCACTAGGTACCCATCAATCAAGAAGCCTCAGCTTCCACCTCTTTAAGATATATTGACCCATCTGCACTCACCAAATCATCCATTCCATCGACTTCCGCCACACCATCCTCCTCGGCCTCCATACCAAGTGATGACCTTCAAACCCAAGACCTTGGCTGTGGAGAATTCAAACTGAATACAGCTTACTATATCACCACAATACCTAAGCCACCTAAACTCTATGGTAGGTTGTGTTTCGCAGTCGAGCCTAAAATAACTGGATCTACAAAGACCCAAAAGGATTACCTCCACTACCAGATCATCTCTATGGAAAAGGCTATGACATATGCAAGGCACTAGGTTTTGACGGTACAGGTGGCCTTGGAAAAGCCAATAATGGAAGGAGAGAACCTGTTATTATTTCTGCAAGACCAAGGTACATAGGGCTAGGGTTTGACCAACTCAGAACCAGTGATTGATGTACCTGTGAACTTTCAAGTGAGGACGTAACGACTCTAGAAAGTGTCGAGACAAGTTAAGAATCCCTTACCGAAACTGACTCTAATGGATGGGAATGGGGATCTGAGAAAACCCTAAGTAACTATGATATTGATGAACTATTCTTGGAACTTGGCCAACCCCCTTTTGAAGAAATATTCTAACAAGAATACAACATTGATCCCATTGACCGTCATTCTAAAAATAAGGAATGGGTAAGAATTCCTTGGGATCCAGAAGAACATAAATTATCATTGGCAACATCTGAATTATCCCGCCGCATTCTCAAGCCCACTCATGAGCCTGACATTCCTGAACCTACTGTCCATGCCTCTAAACTACTAGCCACTAGTCATGATGCTGATACTTTTATCCCCTATTATGACTATGAATACAACTCATTCGAATCTGAATATGGTCCTCCATTGAATCTAACATGGAAGTTGAAATTGATAACTTTGCTTTCACACTTGAGGCTTCAATTTGCATGTTTTATGCATCTTCCCCATCTTTTACCAACACTGATGATGGGATTTCCCTTGTTTACCCACAATTGATTAACTGAGACCAACAAGAGCCACCTACTATGGATATCTTTCAGAATGATGAGGCCATTGCAGAGTTCATGGGACTCCGAGAGGGCATACTGTGGGGTGATCACAAAGCAGGATTTTCTATTGACCTAGATTGTGCAACTTACTCCGGGGAGACTGTGCAATCCTCCAATTGCAAAAATACAAAGAATAAAAAATAAAAAAAAATGTCTTTAGGTGAAAACCGCAAGGTGCCTTATGACAATAAAATAGTAAAAATAAAGGACGTATATGAAGGTTAAAACATCTCTGAGGCACCTAAGGATGGAGGATTGGAATTTCTTCCCATAACACAGGAAAAATTGGCTATGCTTATCGAAGACACCATAGAAGTTAACATAGATACACCAGAAAATCCCAAAATGGTTCTCTTGGCCGCATCATTGTCAAAAGAAGAAAAACCTAAATTTCAACAATTCTTCACAGAAAGGAAAGTTAACTTCACATGGTCATATACCGACATGCTAGGTCTGGATCCAGAATCGGTAATGCATCATCTTCCTTTAATTCTAGGTATCAAACCAGTCAAACAAAAATTACGAAAAATGCATCCACATATTGCACTACTGGTAAAGGCTGAACTAATGAAGTTAATGGATGCTGGATTCATAAGATCAATAGACTATGTTGACTAGATATCCAATATTTTCCTTGTCACAAAGCCAAACAGACAAATCCGCATATGTACGAATTTTACAGATTTAAATAAGGCTTGTCCAAAAGATGATTTCTCATTGTTGAATATAGACATGATTGTTGATCTCATAGTAGGGTAAGAGATTCTATCTCTCATGGATGGTTTCTCAGGCTATAACCAAATCCACATTACACCTGAGGATCAGCACAAAATGATATTCACATGCCCATGGGGAACATACTATTGGAATGTCATGCCTTTTGGCTTAAAGAATGCAGGCGCCACATACCAAAGAGCTATGACAACAATATTTCATGACATGATGCATATCCTAATGGAAGATTATGTGGGTGACCTTTTGGAAAAATATTTGACACAAAAAGATCATCTTAGGGTCCTAGACAAAAATTTTAGACGGCTAGAAGATTACAAGGTTCGTTTGAACCCAAAAAATGTGTCTTTGGGGTTACTTTAGGAAAAATATTGGGCTACATAGTTTCACGAGGAGGCATAGAGGTTGATCCTGCAAAGGTGAAAGCAATACTGGACATGCCTCCACCAAAAGGAATTAGTGAGTTGAGAACACTTCAAGGTAGACTGCAGTCCATCTGATGCTTCATCGTATAGTTGGCAGACAAGTGTCAACCATTTCAATACCTGTTACAAAAAAGTATCCCCTTTGTATGGACAGATAAATGTCAAGTGGCATTTTCACAAATCAAAGAATATATATTGACACCACCTGTTCTAGTACCTCCAATTGAAGGGAAACCTTTAATTTTATGTCTTTGCAACCACTTTGGCATTGGGGTAATTATTAGCAGAAAATGATTATGAGGAAAAAGAAAGAGCCATATACTATATCAGTCGCACACTGATAGGATATGAACTTAATTATACATTTGTGGAACGTGCCTATCTCATAGTTGTCTTTGTAGCACAAAAACTAATGCATTACATGTTGAATCACCAAAAGCACCTGGTGGCTAAGATCAATCCACTAAACTATCTCCTAAGTCAGGCAACATTGATAGGCCGGTTAGCAAAGTGGGTCATGATTTTGAGTGAATATGACATACAATATGTTGAGCACAAGGTAATAAAAGGGTAGGTAATAGCGGATCAACTTTTGAATGCTCCCATCCAATGCACTCATCCACTGATAACCGTTTTTCCCTATGAGTATCTTTCCTACAAAGCCTCCATCACCTTGGAAACTATATTTTTACGGGTCCCACACTGGTCACGGCTCAGGGGCTGGTATCTTGTTCATCGCACCACAAGGGGATTCCATTCCTAAGGCATTCTAGATCACCTTCCCTCGTACTAATAACATTGCAGAATACGAAGCACTGGTCGCAGGACTCAAAATTGCAATTAAATGGAAAATTCAGACATTGCTAGTATTCGGGGATTCTCAATTAGTTATCAACCAAGTGAATGATGATTATGAAACAAAAGATGAAAATTTTCTCCCCTACAAGTGAATGATGGATAGTTTCCTGACATATTTCAAAATGATTACTTTTGAACAAATCCCAAGGACATAGAATAAAGCAGTCAATACTATGGCAACTATTGGATCTCTCTTAGACATCCCCAAAAATGTGTCACAATTTGAGTTCTTAGTGGAACAGCTATTGATGCCTACATATGACATCCTAGAGTCGAAAATGGTCTGTGAACTTGTTGGTCCCAGTTCACCTTGGTACTAGGACATCTATGATTATCTGAAGTCCCAAACCCTGCCACCCAACCTATCCAATAATCAGAGAAAATCCTTCATCCAAAAATCTTCCCGACACACCATCATCAATGACACCCTATACTGTCGTGGCTTTGATAACACCCTTCTTCATTGTCTCGACACTGATGAAGCCCAAACAACTTTACGAGAAGTGCATGAGAGTATATGCGGATCTCATTCGAGTGGCCCAACTTTAGCTAGGAAAGTCACCAGACTTGGATACTATTGGCCAACACTAGAGAAAGATGCTCTTCAGTTTGTCAGAACATGTCAAAATGCCAAGTGCACAATGACCTAATCCACGCACCTACACCCTGCATAGGAGTTGAGACCGATCACTTCTCCATGGCCCTTCACACAATGGGGACTCGAACTTGTGGGCAAGATCCATCCATCCTCCTCTAACGACCATAAATTCATAATCACCACCACTAAGTACTTTACTAAGTGGATTGAAGCCATCCCCCTCACTTACATCACCATTAAGAAAAATATCCAAGTTTATCCTAAATTACATCATCTGTCGGTATGGTGTTCCACAGTCCATCATCACAGATAACGGTCATCCATTCAAAAATCAGGATGTTTGTGAACTCTGTGAGCGATTCCACATTCAACATCATTTCTCCACCCCATATTATCCATAGGGCAATGGTCAAGCTGAGGCATCAAATAAAATAATTATTCATATTCTTAAGATGACTGTAAATGATGTTGGCCGAGATTGGCGCCTACAACTCAATCCTGCCTTATGGGCCTACCAAACCAGCATTTGTACACCCATTGGAGCCACTCCATTTTCCCTCATCTATGGATTTGAGGCCATATTACCCATCGAGGTCGAAATTCCTTCTCTCCGAGTCTCCTTGAAGGGAATGATCGATGATGAAGAGTACGGACAGTCTCGCCTGCATGAGCTAGAAATGTTACAAGAAAGACGACAAAATGCCTTGAATCATTTGCAAGCATATCAAAATCGGCTATGTAGGAGTTATAATAAAAGAGTGATGGTGAGAAAATTTGAAATTGGTGACTTGGTCCTCATGCAGAATCCAAGAAATCAGGCTGACCATGAAAAGCCTAAAATTTTTGAGCCTAATTGGCTCGGTCCTTACATTATTACTACAGCATTTAGTTCTAGAGCTTATCAGTTGGCCACACCTGATGGAGAACAGTTGACAGAACCCATCAACAACCTACATCTGTGAAAGTTTTACACATAGCATCAGAGAGCTTGGCTAGAAACCTAAAAATACAAAAAAAATTGAAAAACAAGAAAAAAATCGTCCCTTGATGAAAACCTGGCAAACAGGCATTTGGTGACACCAAAAAAATAAAAAAATGGCAAAAATAGTAAAAAGAAACAAATTCGTCCAATAGTGAAAACCTGGCAAACAAGCACTTTGGATAAATACCATGGAGAAAACAAAGAAAACAGGCACCATGTGTAGTCGGTCGTTGCTTTGCTATCTACCATTACTCTAATCGATCTTTATCCACTTTACATAATCATGACAACTTGACACATTCACAAAATTCATCATAGGTCCTGTCAATTCCGTCCATGGCTAGCATTGGTTGACATCACCCCTTGCATATCCTTGCCTTTTGTCCCGCGTCTACCTTTTTCCATATCATTCAGCCCGGATAATCCTCGACCTATCTGGGGGAAAGACCTTTATCATGCAACTGCAGTGGGTACTGCATATGATCCGACATTCATAAAATTTCCTAAAAAAATCTTTAAAATCTGAAAAAGTCATGAAAAAATTCATAAAAATCCTAAAAAGTCTTGGAAAAATTCCTAAAAATTGAAAAATGTCCTGAGAAAATACAAAAACATTCAAAAAATGTCAAAAATATCAAAGCAAAGTCAAGTTTGTTCCATCATGTCAAGTCAATCATGTTAGTCAATCTGTGTCCCAGTCTAAACTACGTTGTCTCTGTGCATTTGCTACATAGGAAAGATTCGTCTTTGAATCCCCAAGACATTAGGCCAGTCCTTCTAGGTTTGTCAAAATAAAATCATTGTTCAATCTTCTATCCTTCAGACAAAGTCATTGGTCATGTCGAACTACGAGGTCTCTGAGTGCATGACATAGGCAAGGCCATCAATCAATGAGCCCCTGAGGCCACATTAGGTCAATCCATTAGGGTTCATGGCATTACACTTTCACACAGGTCAAAAATCTTGAAATCAAATTATCTCTCAATCCTAAACGGGCAATCTACCGGAAAATCTGTTTCATCAACATTTCAATCGAGTTTGCATGTTAAGTGATGGCATGTCGTAAACTCTATCATCCGGGCAAATTCTATCAAAGCAAATCAACCTATCAAAATTTGTGTTCTTCTTCAAATGTGTCCTTCTAAGAAGCAACTCTCGTCATCTCTTTATTCTTTTGGATGTGTCTTTCCTAAGCATCGTCATCATCACCTAGAATTTTGATGGATTCTCCTAACTCTGAGAATTGATCCTCTTGATATCAATGTCATTCAAGATGTGTCCTTCTTGAATCTGGTATCACTCAATATTTGAAAAAGGTGACCTCATCAACCTTGGCATTTCACCATTAAAACACTTGGCATTTTCAACACTTGACAATTTGTTCACTTGGCAAATGCTTGACAAACACTATTCTATCTTTTTGATGATTATCATGATATTAGCTCTTTACATCAGAACCACAACGTATCATGACGATCATCCTTGTCCTTTTGATCATCCGACTACTAGTTTCTCAAGGATGTCCTGACTTCAGGATTTAGAGGAGCAACGACATAGTATGATGATTTTCTTGTCTGTTGTTGACTGTCACGTGGCTAGTTTCTTGAGGATGTCCTGACATCAGGATTTAGAGAAGCAGCGACGTCCCATGAATAGTCTTATTTGTCTGCGGTTGGTTATGACAAAATGACTAGGGGCAATTGTGTTCATCGTATGAGTCATGATCATCCTTGTCTATGACTGTTGATCTATGTGATGGTTTGACCTTGCACACTATTGATCTATGTCATATCATAGTGTTTGTCAGACATCATGACATTTTAGCCCAATGATGATTAAGAGCAACAACTATTATAGTACTATGGCAAGTGTTGAAGGATTTTTGTTTCTGCACTAACATGCATCTTCATCTCCTCTTTTTTTCCATCCTCTGATGATATCCTGTGACATACAAAAACATAATTGCATACATGATCATATGAGAATCACATTTCACATTTACATAAATCAAATACCATAATTCGCATTGCATAACATTAGCATCCATTCATCTTGCATACATAAAACCGTCATTTGCATTAACATATAGGAATCATATCATCATACATTGTACAATGCATACATACATGAACATATCCATAATGACATCCATAACCATAAAACATGATGGTCATATATCTCATAACATCATAAATGCATCACATCACACAACATCATATAATAGCATAGGAACATCATAATGCATAACATCATAAAACAAATCATATAGTCTGCATCCAAAAGCATCTCATATATATATATCTCAAAAAGAATATCATGTCATAGGATAAAGTCATAAGATATCCCAAAAATGGAGCTCACGAGCTCGAGTGTCAATATATACAATGTCTCATACAAATAACAAAGTACAAATCCTATGTTGTTCCCCCTCCGTCCCGTGGAGGTGACCCATGAGGCGGTTGCGGTTGACTCATCAGATGAAAGGTAACCTGAATAGGCATGGTGTCCTGAGCTTGACTCTGAGATCCTGAAGGCTCGATGAAAGGAGGTTGGCTCTGCTTTGTTTGATGTCCCGATGACACCGATCTGTGACCATGCCCTGACCTGTGGTTGTGGCCTAGTGAGTGACTATGCAAATGATGTGACCTGTGACCTGAAGACTAACCATATGAAGTGGACCCCCTAACACTCGTATGACTGCTTCTATGTGACCTACTACTACTGTGAGTCTGGGTGCCACTGCCTATCCTATTGTACGACCTGGATAACTCTAGGTCTCGTCTCTCTGGTGGAATGACCTGCTCGTATAGCAACTTGTATCCGCCCCTGCTCTCGGTCATCTTGGCAAACTCCCTGGCCATATCCCCTAATGGTCCTATGCACAACTATGCAAACTTGATCACCCATCATTCTGACTCCTACCATCAAATAATAGCCTAGTCTCTCTCCACTCTCGCAACCTCCAACTCAGCTGCCTGGGCCTGAACAAGGCCGTATCTAATTTGCTCTGAAGATCTACAATCCTCTGATCCACAGTGGCATCCGTTGGAAAAATGGGTGGCCTATCCCCCTCCTCATCTCCATCGATCATCCGCTCCCATAGCCTCCTCTCGACCTCATCCTCCCCCTCCAAATCCTCCTCCGTATTCTCCTCCCTTGCCTCCTCTCCGTTGATCTCCTCTACATCAATGTCTAGCGGTTGATGCTCTACAAAAGGATCATCCTCTACTAACATCTCCTCCTCCCCTCTGGCCTCCACCTCCTCCTCCCCTCTGACCTCCTCCTCACCCTCCTCCCTGATGGGTGACAATGGTGCACCACCCACTCTCTGTCTAACTCTCCTGGGCTGCCTCTACCCTCCATCACCCCTCCTCCTCCTCACACCCCTCCCGTCTCTGCCATCATCTCCACCCCCGCCACCCTCACCACCCCCATCATCTCCCCCACCTCTCCCTCCATCTCCCCAAATGCCATCTCTCCCTCTGCCCCACCTTTCGTCTCTCCCTCCATCTCTGCCACCCCAACCTCCCTTTCGTACCCATGAGATGATTGATTAGCGATCAATAAGATTCAAACCATCTGGGTCTGTCAATTGAATGGGCCTGTGATCTTGCCACCAAGTGTTGTATTCCAAAGATGTCCCTGTATCTATTGGACCTCCTCTCCACCCCCACTGCTATGCCACTAAGCTATCAATCTTCTGCTTTGCCACTACCACCGCTATCGGTGGCTCCCATTTAGTCTCCCTGGACGACTGTGCATACTTTGTCGTCCCAACTGGCACAACCTGCTGCTCACCAAATTGTCATAATACCCGCTGGGGTAGGTACATCTCAATGATATGCTAACTCTACACTGTACGACCAATTAGGTATCTGAACTGTCTACACAATGAAAGATGGCCATCCTCATCTAGCCACTAGGCACAATCTCTGTATGGCCTCCAGACAAAGCTAACTAGTGTGTCAAGTTGATGTCGTCAATACCTGGTATCTCCCACACGGGTCTAACTAACTGAACCAACGTACAAATAAACATAGGGCATGTCATCGCCCAACTGCTGAATCTATACTGGTGGGTGGAAAATGGGAATGTTCTCCCATGCCCAGATCATAAGTAAAGTGGTACCACAGCTGATACTCTGACCCTCCTGATAAACAACCTCATATAGTTGATGGTACAACATGGCCAACAAGTAGGGCCCCCAAGCAAACACTGTCCTTTGTGCACACATGCACACTAGTACATCCCCCATCCTATGGGAAATCCGTGACCACGACAATCAAGAATCAACACCCCAACAATCAAGATCATAAGCATGGCATCCCATCGTGCGTAATGGTCAGCCACAAAATCCCACGTGATCTCATATTCGTGTATGCCTAAATCGGTACCATATGCATCATCATACATCTCTCCTAGGGCCTGTTGCCCTATGTGTGGATCATTTACTACTCTCTCCCTACTGATCAGGATGCACAAAATACAATACACATCCTCCAAGGTAATGGTAGCCTCTCCTGTAGGTAAGTGAAAAGAGCATGTCTTTGAGTTCCATCTCTCACACAGTGTTGTCAGTAATCCCTTGTTCACCCAAATAATGGGCATGTAAGTGACGTAATATAACCCCAATCGCATCAACCGCTATCTCTCCCTATCACTCAGCCAATCTTTGAAAGCATAGGTAGCAGGTATGAACTCTCGAGTATAAATAGGCACTAATCATCTCTACACACGAAAAAACAAGGGTTAGCACACATGGATTAGCAATTCGACACATTACTACTATCTGAGAAACCAAAAAAATGCATCTGAAAAAAGAGTCTACACTAAGTCAACTTTGGTCAACCTTGGTCAATGAAAATTGCATCACACTAAGTCACATTTGGCTCTGCATTTTGTAGTTGCATCACACTTGATCAAATGGATCATTTCAGTTGGCAATTGCACACCTTTACAGTGATTGCGTCTTTCAGTATGGAAATTGCACCATTTTATAATGATTGTGTCATTTGGCATGGTGGTTGTGTTGCAATATCATGGTTGTGTTGCTCATCACTGATCTTGCATTACATTTCGACGGTTGTGTCGCTCATCGCCACGCTTGCGTGGCATTTTGACAGTTGCATCGCTCATTACCACACTTGCGTCATATTTTGACACATGCATCATTTGCCCTATCCCTTGTGTGTTTTAAAAATTAACTCACCCACCCATTGCACCATACGCGAAAGCATTTGTGGTTTACACGACGAAAATTGTGTCGCAACGCATTTGTTTTCCCCCCCTTAACCCTAATAAATGCATGCGAATCAAAAAAAATAAAATTCGGATAGGGTACTTACGAGTGCCTCTGCGCCCTTGGGCCATCGGAATGTCCTCACACGGTAGCCATGGTGTGGTGTCATTGGTATCACCATCGTCTCCTCGCACTCTGCTCTCCAAAATCTCTAAATAGAAATTTTGAAAATGACACTAGGTTTGGCTTTTTCAACTTATTTATAGGTTGAGAATTAGGGTTTGACTTGATGGGTTTGTACTGGAGGCTTGTTTGACCACCTTTGACTAGCATTTTCGCTAGCTCAACGTTCTCCGTTGTTGAAATCGATCATGTCGTTGTTTAAATTTTGGTCATCAAATTGATTAATCTGGACACTTTCCAATTTTTTCTGACCCCGGGCCAAAATTCAAAATTTTTTCCGAGGGGGCATAGGCACTCCGTACCTTCGTTGAGGCATATTCTTGACTTGTTTTATTTGCCATAACATGATAAACTGCATTATGACAAAGAGGGGAAAATGTAGACACATAAAAATGACCAAGGCCTGCAACCTCTATTTTACCACTTTCGTCCTAGCATAATTATGACATTTTAATTATGTTTGTGGCCCACCTTTGACTATTAATTAAATAATTTGTAATTATTTAATTAATTCATCTTTTTATTCTTCATGATTATTAAATAAATAGATCTTATTTATTTATTTAATGTGTCACTAACTATCTAAAGTCTTCTCGTAATTAAATAAATTTTTCAATTTATTTAATTAATCTTTGCCACTTATGTCTTCCTAATTATTAAATAAATACATTTTATTTATTTAATATGTCACTAATTCTCAAGTCTTCTTATAATTAAATAGATTTATTAATTTATTTAATTAATCAATCACCTTCTCTAAATTAAATAATTATTTTAATTATTTAACTGTCCTATTTGATATTTCCCTCATTTTAAATAAAATAATTTATTTAAAATGGCCTCACATGGTTAACTGCCACTTGTTTTAGTAAATAGTCTCAAAATAAATTATTTACTATGACACTAAATCCATATTTTGAATTAATTTTAATTCAAAATGGTAATATTCTTCTATAAATCAAATAATTGCTAAAATTATTGATTTTCTAAATCTCATCTTCTTGTTCAAACTTGATCTTCTTGATTTTACTACTTTTCATCTCACTGTCACATTTATTCTCCATTCTTGATTTAATTTCATAAATTAAATCTTGTCCACTCATTTTAATATCTTACCCTAACCCTAATTGAGAGTTGTCATTTTGAATCTTGACCATTGATTCTAGGGCATTTCTCAATCTTTAATCTCATTCGTCCATCCAAAATTGTATTTTCTATAAAATGCAAATTTTGTCCTCATTTTCAACATCTTGAATAATCTTTTAATCTTTTAATCTCTTGCATCCTCTTGAGTTTTAATATTGTCTTGTTTTAGTCATTTTAGTTATTTAGATCATTGCATGTAGGATTAATTTTTTCTTGTATTTCATATTAAATCCTTCAACACTTGCTTAGAGCTAGTCTATAGTATAGAGTTGCTCATCAAAATCTAAGGGCACACTTCACATTTCAGCAAGTTAGAAGGTACAATGGAAGTCAGCCATGGAAGATGAAGGACTGGGTGAGCTCGTTTTATTTTTGTTATTTATTTATTCCTATGCATTTCATTGTCTATTGTGGGTTTTATATAATATGCTTGTAATTTGCTAACCATCTAATCTTGCATGAAAATCCATAGTTACAAAAATAACCCTTATCTAATGAATACAATTCTTTCCTTTATAGATCAGGCATAACTTGAAACCACAAACCAAAACCTAACCCTAACTAGGGTTAGCAATTAAGTCTATGTGTGAAAGGATGGAGTCATCTCGTGAAAATTGTGATTGAGGCATGGATCTATCAGAAAGATAAAAAATCAGCAATAAATGAGCATGGGCACCCATAAAATCCACTTACAAAAGTTAGGGGAGCAATAAATGTCATCCTTGATGTCCAAAAATTGAAATAGGTTTCTCAAAAAGGTAGCTCAAGCATTAATGTCTCCACCTAGAAAAACACGTCAAATCCATTGAATATTGGGGATTTCGGAGATTGGGGAGAAAGCTTATGCCTTATCGTAAATGCAAAAAGGGTAAAGGGGAAGGCCAATTCCCGATGCTCGAAAGATACTATTGGATATTGGGGGTCATAACAGAGGATTACCTCTCACCAAAAGGAAGTAGGAGGTAAGGGAGGAATCCGACACTCAAAATTTTGAAAATTTGGCATTTAGTCGATTCTTCGAAGGAGTGAATGTAAGAAGGAAGAAAGGTGAAAGACAAAAATTTGATGCTCGAAAGATGAAAAGATATTTCAAGGATTGGGGATCGAGAGGAAGCCTTACTTCCTTCTTGATAGAAGGTATGGGGAAAGAGGGAAGGCCGATGCACGGTCCGACAAGGCATTTCGAGGATCAGGGATCGGGGATCAAGAGGAAGGCTTAACTCCTAAGCTAAAAGGATAGGAGGTAAGAGGGAAACCCCCACCCTGAAGATTGAAAATTTGAATCTTAGTCAATTTTTTTAATGACTTAATTAGGATTTGGTGGTCAGGTTGGAGGCTTATGGCTTATGAAGGGGAAGTGCTAAGGCTTAAGAGGGAATCCCAACCCCTGAAGTCTGACAAATCAAAACAAATAAATCTTGAAAATCCTCTTTGGGACTTTGGTGATCAAAGGTAAGGGTTAAGGCTTACTAAAAGGAAGTGATAAGGGTTAAAGGGTAAGGTCGATGGCTGAAACCTGAAACACTTAGGGGAAAATGGAAAACAAAAGGGTGAAAGAGAGGAGTGGGAGAGATGGATAAGGTATGCCAGTGTGAAGGGAAGTGAAAACCTAAAATCCTGAAAACTTAAGACTTAGCCAATTTTAGGACCTTTCAAGGAGAATTCATGCAAGATGGCCCATGTAGGATTTCTCAGATTGGTAATCAATGATGGGTCATCAAAGAGTGGCATGAAATGTCAACATTTATGGTGATTTCTATGTGATGATTATTTGCTAATCATGGAATCCAAGGGCCTCATCACTCCATTGGGCACAGAGTCATAAAGGCAAAACTTTAATAGCTGGGCCTCCCATGATAAAAAAAAAACATGTATAGGTTGCACTTGGAGAAAAACAAGAAATATAGAACATACAGTCCCTAACGAGAATCTAGGGTGTGTAAGAGAAGTTCATGGAAAGCAAGAACCTTCTAAAGGAGCTAATCTCCCTCAGAACATAGTTGCAAACTTCAGCTAGATGTAAACTCTAAAAACCACTTCTAGCATGTATGGAAATACGCAAGATTACTACAAGGTGAAGGATCACTTCACTGTAAACTTCACCATTACAGGGGAACCATATGATGTGATTTTTCAGATTCATCTGACATTAGTGCCTAAAGTGAACATACTTTTGGAAATTGGAAGGTTGTCTTTGATGTCAAACAATAGAATTTGGATGATTGAAAGTGTTATACACTCCTTGTATAGTTCAGTTGTTCCTCCGGTAATGGAAGTCTGTTGATCCGGTATTTTGGTCCTGACTATCTCATTTTTTAAGATTCTTTCAAAATTTGATATTAAGGTCTATATCAACATTATTTGTATCTATTGACGAGATTTCAGTTGACTAGGCTTTATGGTTCGAAAGATACTATTACTAGTAGTTTGGAAAACAAGTTTTTTCTTATTTACTAGTTCAGTTGGTCTAGTTTTTTGGTCTGGATTCCACCTCAAAGAAAGATATCTCTACAGGATTCATCTTACACCGAAGTTTTGTGATGATATGTGAAAGCTTACAGAATATATGAATGACAATGTTATGATCTGAAGTCTATAGTGAAGGTTATGTATAGTGCGTTGATATGGGAGATTCTGGAATTTCTTGTGTTTAATTATTTTGTTTTGTGGTGTTGAAGATAAGTGTCTCGGTATCGTCTAAAGAAGATTTTGATGTGTTGAAAATATTGTGTGTTACACGTTTGATGAATTGCATATACGTTTGGAGTTTTGATGTTTTAGGTCTAACCCTGGCCGACCGAATTATGAATTGGTGTTAAGGAGTTTAAATATGTGCTACGAATGTTAAATGGATCTATCATAGGTTCATGCTGACTAATATCATGTGAAGATTAATTTTTTTGGGGGTTAATGCCGACAACCTTAGTTTTGATTTGAGGAAGGTCCTGAAATTTGAATACATGGAAGATAAAAAATTCTTATTCCTCTGGAAGAGATCCCTGCTGAACATATAGAAGAAAATAAAGATTTGAAGGAAAATGAGTGCATTAAGAATCTAAAGGAAATATATAGAGAAGTGATTAGTTAGAAACAACAGATGAGAATTTCATCAAACTAAAAGAACAACTGGAAGAAAATAAATTTTTTTAAAGATTATCAGAAAATTAAAATTCAAAGGAATATGGATGATTGTGCAAAGCTTGAACAAGAAGTGGTAATTCTGAAATCAGATCTGGAAAAGGAAAGAAGACATTAGGATAAATTTGTGAAAAGTTCTACAATGATGGATGAGCTGATTGTAGGACAAAAACCCTCTAAAGACAAAAGTGGTTTGGGATTTTAAGAAGGAAAGAGCTCAAAAGAAAATAAATCACCTGACAAAGTTGACAATCAAATGAAGACTCAAAGAAATGGTAGACATAAAGCTATAGAGTGCAAAAGTTTGAAGTTGAACAAGATAATTTATCCATTCAATGGCTAATACTATCATTGCAATTCATTTGGCCACAAGGCTAACCAATACAAATATAGATTGAATAAAGGACAATTTGGATGGAAGAATGTTTGTTATAATTGAAGCAATCTGGAACACTTTGCTAGAAACTACAGATGCAAAATTATGAAAAGTGATTATTCGGAAAAGATATATGAACCAATCATTAAGATTGATCTGGGACAAAAGTTAAGAAGGAAATAGAACTGATTTGGAGAAAATAACTTGAAAAGAAAGGAGAATCAGAAATTTTATCTATGCCATCCCCCAGTGTAGACAATGCCTTCAAAAATTATATTAGGTAGTGGCTAAGGGGGAACAATAATCATAAAATTTAGTACACCCCCTATCGATATATCGTGACATAGGTGTATTTAATAAGATAACGAATTCAGATTTCATGTGAAAGGAATTTGCAAGCGCACATGTGTGTAGAATGAATTCTACAAAATTTGAAAAGATGAAAGTATACACTATTTTTTAGGACATCTACTTGCATTCTGAAGAATTTATTATTGAAGCATTTGAGATCAAAGAAATAAATTTAAGTATTTTAAAGAAAACTCATTCGTTGAAAGGTAATTGTGGAAGAAAAGAAGCGTGTAGAGGAAGTTTGAAGAAACCAAAGTGTTTCCAAACTGCAAAAACTCGGTGTTTGGTATTGGTGTAAATAGAAGAGGTAAGTCTTTGTTGCTATACATTCCCTCTGAGCTATTCATTAAATTTGGTTGAATGTGATGAATATATCTGAAGTAGTAGACAATTAAGTGAGGTTGGAACCACAACTTAAAATGTATCATGTTAAAACCATAGAACTCGACCCCTTGGGTGCATTTTCAGATGTTCCGCTTGGTGTTACTCCAATTGAAGATGTTGGAATGTATATTCAAGGAAAATTGGAAGAACCTACTTATGGAAAAGCTCATATATTATGGTCTAAAGAATTGAGTGCAAATGATTGTACCCTAAAACTGGAATATAATGTACTTACAGAGATGAAATTGGATGTGTGGCATCGATTTCAAAACTTTAGTAATGAAGAGAGGTGTATTAGACTGGATCTTGGTAGATTTCATGATAAATTTGTATGGCTTGACGGTTCACATATGATATTCAAAGAAGAAATTAGTGATGTTAATGGGTTATTATCCACTAGACCCACCCTTGAACATAATCTTGAAAAGGAAAAGGATTAATGAAGAACATAGGTACTGGAATTGCTAATTTGGTCATCCAATATGCAAGTTTTGTCATTTCATATTTTATTTTTGGTAAAAATGATGTCTCTACCTCCATAATTGATTTAGCTATAGAAATGGTTGAGAAGAGGACAAAGTATGATCTTTGTGAGTTGCTCTGACAACAACTATTGGAAAATCTAAATTATATTAAGAAAAAGAGACGTTCTTTCAAATATGGAACACTAATATTATGCCTAAACCTTCTATTGCATGAGTCAAGTTCCTGGAATAGGAGAGGTTATTTGGGAAAATACCAAACCAATAGCTCATCAGATTGGTGAAATAATGAGAAATATTGGTGATTTGGATGCACAAGGATATGCTCTTGCTGCATTCTTTGGAAAGTTTGAGAGAAGAATGAACAAAAGAGGGAGAGTTCCAAGAGATTTAGTTACAAAGTATAAGGATGATATAACATTTTTGGTAACCATTGATAGTTGCATTATTAAGGCAGTTGAACCAAGGATCACATGGATTGCTGAGCTGGGGTATGAAATTGAAAAGGACTATACTATTAGTTGTATTGAAATGATAATCAACAGTCCTCGAGATCCTAGCAGACCTAGATTTGGAACCTACACTAAATTAGCTCAAAATATTCTCGAGAAATTTGAGTCTGTCTTCAATAAATCATTGGTTACCTCTGGAAAGAAGAGAAAAGTCACTGAGGCACATGCATTTCTTGCTCAGGTTGAGCCAGCTCCAAGGATACTTAAGCAGCTAGCAAGGAAAAAGGCACATTTTTAGATTATTCCTAGAACAGTTACCAGTTATTCTCAGTCCATTGTAGAAAGCACAAATTCATTGACTGGCAGATTCAAGGAATTGAAGAGTCAAGATATAAGTTATACAATCACTTGGGTTGAAGGAAAAGAATTGTTAGAAATTTTAGACAAACGCAAATCTACATACTGCACTACACTTGACAATCTTAAAGAGGTTCAAGAGTGTGAGGAAGATGCCAAAATTTTATTTTCATTTTGTTGGACATGGACTGATGCTCAAATAAAATATGCTTCTAGCACCTTTAATCCAACTCTTGATTTGGATGATCAAACTTGGTATGGATTAAAAAAATTGCGTGAATAATATCTCACTTCACATAAGGAGAAAGGAGAGATGATTGAATAGTATGGTATGCTCAAAGATCTAATCAGGATTAAGTGTACACCCATCTATTGTGCTCTCTCATTGGCTAATAAAATTTTGAACTCAAAAGTTTCTCTCGGGACTTTGATTGAAGGAAAGGACATCCTTGTTGATCTTAACTATTTATGCAGAGCATTATCAGAAGTAAAGAAGTTTTGGGATGAAGGAAAATCCTTTTGGATAAACACTCTTAGCAAAATTCAAGGGACAACCGCCTCCGTTTGATTACTCTCACATGTTGTCTAGGATGTAATCCTCAGGGGGAGTATTCAAGTATGTATTAGAAACTGTTAAGGAATTCAATGCCTTTGTATTCCTTTCCATTGATGTCAAAGGGGGAGAGAAGGAAATGTGAAAAGAGTAGGGAATGAGAAGTTCTGTAAAAAAAATGGAAAAGATTTTGGGGAGAAAATTGAAAAAGTTGAGAATGTTTTTTTTTTTATGGTTTTCACATCATGTGTTGCCATCAATGACAAAGGGGGAGATCTTTGCAAATTGGAAGGTTTTCATTGATGCCAAACAATTAAATTTGGATGATTATCAGTGTTATACACTACTTGTACAGTTCAGTTGTTGCTTCGGTAATGGAAGTATGTTGATCCGGTATTTTGGTCCGAACTATCTCATTTTATAAGATTTTTTTAGAAGTTGATATTAAGGTCTATATCAACATCATTTTTATCTACTGATGAGATTTCAGTTGACTAGGCTTTACGATTGGAAAGATACTATTACCAGTAGTTTGGAAAATAGTATTCTACTTATTTACTGGTTCAATTGGTCTGGATTCCACCTCAAAGAAATATATCTCTATAGGAATTTGTACATATGCTTTGGACTACAGGATTCATTTTACACTAAATTTTTGTGATGATATATGCAGGCATACAAAAGAGATGAATGAAAGTGTTATGATCTGAAGTCTATAGTGAAGGTTATGTATAGTGCATTGATATGGGAGATTTTGCATTCTCTCAAGTTTAATTATTTTGTTTTGCGGTGTTGAAGATAAGTCTCTCAATGCCATTTAAAGAAGAATTTGATGTGTTAACAAGATGTTGTGTTACACATTTGCTGAATTGCATATATGTTTGGAGGTTTGATGTTTTAGGTCTAACCCTAGCCAACCTAATTATGAATTGATGTTAAGGAGTTTAAATATGTGCTACGTGATAGGTTGTCATTATACCTATCTCTTTAGTTGAAAAGTATAACAAATATTAACCGAGTAGTGTTTAAGGCTATATGAAATAGGAATATCCATCAACTAACTCTCTCATGTTTTCTAAGTAAACGAAACAGCTAAAGGAAAACTTGAATCTAAAGGCCATGAAACTATAAAATAGGAAACCATCAACCTAAACAACATCACAAATAGACTAGAAAGCATTGAAATAACTAAGCTAATAAGCATATAAATTGTTGAAGAAGAAAAAAAAGTAAAGAAACTATGAAACATTTGACTAACTATGAATTAACAAACTTAAGAGTAAACAAGAAACAATATTTTAACTTGAAACTTGAAACTTGGCAGAAAGGAAAGGTGCACTGGAACTTTAATTAACAGAACTGTAAAGAGACTCGACTTCACACTTTATCATTTACAAAGTATAAATAACAAAATAATGAAAGTAAAAATACTTATCTATTGATTCCTACAATCCCTCGAGTGGCCAGCTCATGGGTTTTTCTAAATTCTAACTCAGGTCACAAGCACTAATATCTCTAGAACTACTCTATCTAGTAAAATTTCATTCACAACACTTGGCATGATAGAATAAGGTAACCAACTTTTCTTTATTCATATTAAGAGTGTACTATATGTTGCGAAATGTGTCTCAATTTACTGGCTTGAACCTCTAAGAGAGGCTTGATGAATTTATGCCTTCATCGCTTTACCACAGTGTTCTCATTTGGTCAGCTTGACCCTTTGGTTGCTGAGACTTAGTCTGATCGATAAGACTCGCGATGGGCCGATGGGGATGGAGTTGGTGGAATGTTTGTTGACTTTGGCTTTATCAATGGATCAGTCGCCCATCGGCGGGAGGCAATGCTATGCCTCGCCGATGTGTTGATGTTCTACATCAATTACTGCTATCAGTTTCATCTAACGGTGATGGCCGCATTCCGCGACATCCTAAAGTAGGTACAGCCAAAAACCTTTTTGTCGAGCAGAATTTCCTATGCACATGATGCATGGCAGTTTGTCAAAAAGGTGAGCACAATGAATAGATGGTGGGCCCCAAGATACTTTATGCGAAGGGTTGTCTGGCTGTGGACACTTGTCTACAACTTGGGAGTTCCCTGGGGAATCTAGCGGATGCCGCTAGTGATTCCCTGAAGGAGCTCCAGAGGCTTCCACGCAAGCCAAGCAGACAGCGCGAGTGGTAGACACGTGGCAGGCTCAGAATCTTGGAGATTCCCTCCTGGAAGCTCTGGAACCTCCTGAGCAGTGAACACATGGATTGTGGGACCCGATAGAGTTGGTGGTCATTGTTTTAGCGATAGTGGATTATTGCTAGCCTGGAATGCGATGAAATGGTTAGCGATAGCGAAGGGATTGCAGACCGCGGGGATAGTTGACCAATCACTCCTTGTTCAAGTGGCAGAACAAATAGCAATGCGACACATGGTGAGTTCTCATTGGTTTTTTTTGCACCATTGTTGCAAAACAACATTTATTGTCGAAAGCTAGATCGGTGAAAAGCGATATATTATGCAGTTAATATGAGATCAGATTTTGGTGGTTGGTAGAGCCTGAAGTTAGTATTTTCTCTGCAACAAATTTATTGTGGAGGTGGCTCGATGCAGGATTGTAGGTGGATCTGATCTGAGATCAATTTGGCGTGTCAGTGAAGAACTGAAATTAATGCACCCTAATTGGTCGTTGGATGGAGACTGGTATATAGTCGGTCTTGACAAGAAGTCGAATAGTTTTAGAAAAAGAAGAATACTAAGAAATGGTTGATGATTTTGTATTCACTGAATGCTGAAATAGCATTGTAATAGTGAGTGCATGAAAAACTAAAGTGCTTCTGTGAGCTAACTATCAGAGAGTGAAGACTATAACTTTGTATGTAATCTCTTTCTTACTATAATACAAAGTGTCTTTCTCTTGGTGTGGTGGGTTTTTTTCCCGAAAGGGTTTTCCCATGTAAATTCTGGTGTTATCTTTGTAATCATTTTCTTTCTGTTACTTTGGTTACCCTATATGTTTTCATCTTAAGTGTTTTAATGTTTTAAAACTGGTCTTTGTACGTCTCCTCTGTGGTTTTAGCGTTAGGAAAGCGTTTACGCACTGTTGCTTTTCCTTACAAGTGGTATCAGAGCTTGGCCAGTTGTGTTATCCTTGTTAGTAGGGTTGGTTTTTTGTGCTAATACTGTTCCAGTGGGAGTCTTGCAAAGTTAGAACCTAGCTCTATCTAAGATGGTGAGTACATTAGGAAGAGTTGATATTGAGAAATTCAATGGCAGCAACTTTGAGTTGTGGAAACTCAAAGTGGAAGACCTGTTAGTGGATAGAGACCTCTGGGTAGCAGTGTCTGGAACTATGCCCAAGGTATGCAGCAAGAAGAATAGGACCTCACAAATAGAAAAGTGAGAGGTCTGATAAGACTTTGTCTATCCGATTCTGTACTCCTGAATTTCCATGAGGAGAAGTCTGCAGCTTCATTATGGAAGAAGCTTGGCGATATTTATCAAGGAAAGTCTCTGGTAAATAAGTTATAACTCTGAGGAAGAAGTTGTACTCCTTGAAGATGGAAGAAGGTGTTGACTTCTTCTGTGGCATTTTTCCTTGATGTCGAAACTGCCCTAGGTTGGTTCCTAGGAATTTCTCAGTCTGGTCTATATGATGCAGCTTGTTTCTCAGTATAATAAGGGTTTATGGTAAGTGGAATGGCATTGTGAATTCATCATGCAAATTCGGTCTTCACTATACCTCATAAGTCTTTGGACATCATTTGGCAATGGAACATTATACAACATTGAATATATCAAGGTGGCATTCGACCTTGGGTAAAGGTATTCTATTTCGTCTCCTTTTTGCATTTGAATCGGGTCTAAAGGGTTGACATTTAAATCAGGCCTTAAGGCCGACAACAGGTAAAGGCATTGGTTAATATTTTAATGTCACATTGGAAGTGACTTAGCCTTGATTTCTTGGGAATATAAAATTCAATAGCCATCGACATTTTGAGGTAATATTTCATGGCACGTTTTCGTCAATATTTCTTATAGTCAACAATTGTCAAACGGAAATGAGTTTGTCGGCATGTGTTTGTTAAGGCCGTAGATGTCTTACCATGGTACCGCAGACTGTTAAGAGAGTAACCATGATAATGCAGTGAAAGCGGCTAGCAGCATGCACAGCAGCGACCGCTATACCATGGGTAGCCAGAAAGGTAACCGCAGTAGTGCGGTGAAGTGGCTAGTGGCATGCACAGCAGCTACCGCTATACCGCTAGTAGGCAGAGAGGTAACCGCGGTAACGCGGTGGAAACAGCTAGTGGCTTACAAGGAGCTACCGTTGTACCGCAGGTAGTCTGAAGCAAGACCGCGGTTGGGCAGTAAAGGAAGAGGTAATAGTTAATATTTGTCACCATTGTACCGCAGGTTGTTCAAAGGGAGACCACGGTTGTGTGGTAAGGAAACAGATGTCAATTTATTTTTGTCAGCATGCAATTCATTGATCTCTCTGTGAATTTCAAAGTGTATTATGCGGTTTTGATCTATTAATTTTCTATCCTCTCAGACTCCAAATGTTGTCATATTATGCAAAGGATTTTGTGTGGAAAATAGGGCAAATCTTTATGCTTCATTGTTCAAAGTTTTTGAAACCCTATTCTGGCCGCCATCATTGAGTTGTTTATCTCACAACTGTTTCACTATTCTAGTAGCTGGTTTACTGATCTTTGGCAACGTATTGGAAAATAGAAAGACTGTGACATTGGTCGATTCACCTATTAGTTTCCTGCCATCGAATAAGAGCTCGAATAAGGGAGAAGCTCGGGTTGCTAAGCCACTTTGCAGTCTGGTTAAAATTCCTACATGCAACATCTATTTCGATACTCTCAGGTATTTAGTTTTTCAATTGGTTTGTAGAACCGTTACTTCTAAATAAAGGTGGAAAATTGGTTAAATCTTTTTTACTGGTCAGAACCAAAAAGATTGCATATAATTTTTAATTGCACTTTACAATAGATTTATCTTATCATTTTTATGAAACAGTGGTATCTGTTTGGGTAAATTATGATGATTTTGAATCTGTTCAGTCTCTTACATGGATTCTTTCATAACGGTTATTATTGGATGCATCATTATGAAGTTACAGTTACATTGCATTGGAGTTGTTGGTTGCACTACTATTGCAGTTGGCTTTTCGAGGGTTTTGTTCATGAATTTCATATATGATTTAATGGTTCTTGTTTTCAGCTCTGTTTGTGTAGGTTGTTTGATAAGACAGGTTTCATTCTACCTTCGATATTTAAAAAATGCTTGGATATTCCTGTCAGAAGAACTTCTTCATATTGATCCTTCACACATGGACACTGCAACACATGGCGTTGTTGGTCGATTGAAGTTTGGTAATCTGATGATCATTTTTGTTCTTATTCTCTGAAATAGAAAAATGAGAAATTGTTGTAACCTTCCTTGAATGTAATGATGAAAAATGTAATCAGATGAAAATGGAGAGATTAGGGCTCTAATAAAAAGGAAAAACAAAAAGAGAAAAATAAGTGTCAACTGGTTTGCTGTGATAATCCATGAAAAAGTTTATAAAAACTGAAAGACAACATTAACAAAAATTGTGAGAGAAAAAGGGTGATGAAGTAAAACAATGAGAAAAGTATGAAACAAAAAGGTAAAACTAGTGTGAGTACATCACAGTGATTGTATTGAAAAATTTGAGCTCTGAGATTGAAAATCTGAAATATGAGTTGATAATCAAGCTGACTTAAGGCTTGACAATGCCTGAAATTTTGAAGGTTCATTTTAGAACTTTGAGGATTTTAGTTATTGTTTGTCAAGAGGCACTTGATAGATAAAAGAGAAACAAAGAGATCCTTTGTATTATTGTATGATTTACTAAAACAGTAAAGGGGTTGGTGCTCCTTGAGATTGGTGTCTCTAAATGAGGGGTTGGTGCTCCTTGAGATTGGTGTCTCTAAATGAGGGGATAGTGCTCCTTGAGTTGGCGCTCAAAAAGTAGCCTACAAGGCATTGTAAACAGTGGTTTTGAATTAAGCCACTAAGGCAGTTTAGGAGTGGTTTTTCTACCCCAGGAGGGTTTTCCACTCGGCAATTTCTATGTCTCCTTTTTGTGTGATTTATGTTTATATTGCATAATCTTTCTTATAGTCACTTATGTTATTGTGCTCATTCAGTTGGTCAATGCTTTGATACTTTAAGGATGTTTAAAAGTGAATTTTCTCATGTTTGTCATGCAAATTTAGATTGGGAAAATTTGGTGCAAAATGTCTTTCATAAGGTGATTTAACTTCTGCATTATGTGCTCATTATATGAATTCTGAAGAGTCTATCATAAGCAAGTCAAAGTTACATATTATGAAGATTTATAGTTCATTTGATAAAGCACAACAAGATTCTTCATAAAGCTTTATTTGAACAACATCATTTGATATGGGTTGCAAACGTTAGTCTAGTTTCATGTCAATCTGACCTGAAATGTTAATGCTCACTTGCTTAATCAAATATGTCTCTTTGGGTTAACTGAGCAAAAGTTTAAGTATGCTTTCAAGGTTAAAAGTTAAAATTACTCCACTTTGATTCACCCCCCCTCTCAGAGTGAATCCACTTCCAACAAAAGGTGCATCTATTGCAGACCATCTGAACTCTTTTAATATGAGTGTTGCTCAGTTGGCATCTGTGGATGTAAAGATAGAGGAGGAGGATCATTGCATGCTCTTGTTATATTCGTTACCTGACACTTGGGATCATCTGGTGATGGATATTGGAAGTACGACTTCTACTTTCAAGATGGAAGATGTGGTTGCTTCGATGCTATTTGAAGAGATGCGAAGGAAGTCTTCTGAGATGGCCAAAGAGGCCCTATCTATTTGAGGTGTATCGAAGGAGAAAGGCAAGAAGAAGGACAAGAAGTTCAAATCTAAATCTGTAGGGAGATCAAAGTCTCCCGATAAAAATTCCAAGATGAAATACTGGAATTGTGGGCAGTCTGGTCATATCCGAAGGGATTGTAAGGAGAAGAAGAAGAAGAGTAACTTTTCAGATAATGAATCTTCTCGGAGTGATGTAGATTCCTTCATTATAGCCTTGGCAACTCAAGTATCAGATGATGTTTGGACGGTTGACTCGGGTGCATGCTTTCACATGATGTATCATAGAGAATGGTTCACTAAGTACGAGAAGTATGATGGTGGAAAGGTGTACCTAGTGAGTGATTCAACATTGGAGATTGTTGGCGATGTAGAGTCAAGATACAGTTCCCTAATGGTAGAATTAAAGGGATTGGTGGCGTACTACACATACCAGGTCTAGCTCATAAATTAATTTTTGTCAATAAGTTGAATGATGCTAGTGTAGAAATTTCTTTCTCGAGTAAAGGATGTAAGATGGCTAGAGGTGCAATGGTGCTAGCTAACGGTGTACATATTGGCACTCTTTACATGCTGGATGCACGTCCTGTTCAATGAAACAATGCCTTTGTAAAGTCAAGCAAAGTTGTTCCTATAGAGGAAGAAGAAGATGCTTCTTTGGCTACAAATGCGATGGAGGTGAAACTCCCAGCAGAGAAGACCATGTTGTGGCATCATAGACTCGGTCACATAGGTGAGAAAGGTTGAAAAACCTTGAAAAATAAAAATATTGTTGAAGGGCTTGTAGATTGTAATCTTGAGTTCGATTTCTACGAACATTGCATTTATGGAAAGAAACAACATGTTTCCTTTTCGTCGAGTTCTCATAAATCTTTTGGTGTACTGGACTATGTTTATTCTGATGTGTTTGGTCCAGTTAATGTTCCTTCATTATCGAAGTCTAGATATTATGTTTCTTTTATTGATGACTACTCAAGAAGGGCATTTATATACTTTCTTAAAAGTAAATCAGAAGTGTTCAGTCTTTTTAAAGAGTTTAAAAACTTGGTAGAGAATCATACTGGAAGGAAAATAAAATGTTTGAGGATGGATAATGGCAGTGAGTTTTGTTCTATAGATTTTGATAGATACTATAAAGACCATGGGATTAAAAGGCATAAAACTACACCTTATACTCCACAACAGAATGGAGTTGCTAAAAGGTTGAACAAGACGCTAATGGAAAAGGCAAGGAGTATGTTGAGAAGTGTTGGTCTAGGGCAGATGTTCTCTGCTGAGGTCATGGCTACAACATGTTACCTGGTAAATCATTCTCCTTGCTCTACTCTTGTTGATAAGACACCTTTGGAAGCGTGGTCTGGTAAGAAGCGCTCTCTAAGACATGTTCGTGTCTTTGGCTGTGAGGTATATGTATATGTGCCAAATGAGAAAAGATCTAAGTTGGAGAAAAAAGTGGTTAAATGTATCTTCATCGGCTATGGTGTTGGTGTGAAGGGACAAAAGCTTTGGAATCCTGATACTAAGAAGGTTTTGTATAGCAAAAGCATAATATTTCATGAGCTGAAACCTTCTACAGCTGATCCATAGCTAGAGACAGATCAAAGAGAAAAGAAGAATGATGTAGTTGAGATTCCCCAAACCCCAGAAAAGGGAGAACTGCATGGTGTACCTGAAACTGAGGAGAGCTCTAGAAGCTCTGAGAGTTTTGAAGATGAAGAACCACAACCTCAGGCAGTGAGAAGGTCTACACGTCAAAAACAACAACCTGATAGGTATGGTTTCTCCATTTTGGATTCAAACTGTGCTTATGCTTTAATTACTAGCACTGAGGAATCTAGGACTGTTAAAGAGGCAATTAAAATGCCCAATGCAAATTCCTAGTTGGAAGCCATGAATGAAGAAATAGAATCATTGAAAAAGAATAAAACTTGGGATTTGGTACCTTTTCCTGAAGGAATAAAGTTTGTTGGCTATAAATGGGTATTTAAGAAGAAGACTGGTCTTGAGGGTAGTGTTGAGAAGTATAAAGCAAGGTTTGTTGCAAAGGGGTATTTCCAGGTAGAGGGAATTGATTATGAAAAAAAATTTCCCCTGTAGCTAAGCTAACATCTATCAGATTTTTGTTGTCACTTGCAGCCGCGTATGACTTAGAGATTGAGCAGATGGATGTGAAAACAACGTTTTTCCATGGAGAGCTGGAAGAAGAAATTTACATGTCCCAGCCTGAGCATTTCGTTAAAAAAGGTAAAGAAAGCCTAGTCTACAAATTAAAGAGATCTTTGTATGGTTTGAAGCAATCTCCTAGAATGTGATACCAGAAGTTTGACACCTTTGTGTTGTCCATGGGATTGGTGAAATCAAAATCTAATCATTGTGTGTATTATAAATCTGAAAATGATCGTGCGCTTATTATTACCTTGTACATGGATGATATGTTGTTCATAGGAAATAGTAAGACTATGATTTCTGATCTTAAGTCTTAGTTGTCTACAAAGTTCAAAATGAAAGATCTGGGTGCAACAAGGTATATTCTAGGGATGGAGATAACCAGGAACAAAAATGGAAGAAAGCTTTGGGTCAGCTAGAGTAAGTACATCAACACTGTTGTGGAGAGATTTGATATGAGTGATTGCAAGCAGCTAGTTATTCCAGTCTTGCAGGGAATGAAACTATCTATTGAAGACTGTCCAAAATCATCTACTGAAATGGAGTACATGACTAGGGTGCCTTATGAGTGTTGGTAGTTTAATGTATGTGATGGTTTGTACAAGGCTAGACATTGCCCAAGCAGTGGGAGTACTCAATCAATTTTTGGAAAATCCAGGAAGGATGCGTTGGGATGCTATAAAGAGAGTGTTTAGATATTTGAGAGGTACCTCAAAATATGCTTTATGTTACCATGGAAAATTGGTTGGATCACAGATAACTCTCGGCATTCATGGATATGTGGACTCTAATTGGGCAGGGGACATTGACAACAAAAGATCCACCAGTTGATATAATTTCATGTTAAATGGTGGTGCAATCAGTTGGATGAGAAAGCGATAGGTTGTAGTCGCTTTGTCCATGATGGAGGCAGAATACATGGCAGCGACTCACGCCTACAAAGAAGTTGTTTAGCTCAGCTGCTTGTGCTCTAATATTGGTTTTGATGTAGGGAAGATCACTATTTGTTGTGATAGTCAAAGTGCCATTTGTTTAGCGAAAAACCCAACTTTCCATGCCAAGATGAAGCATATCGATGTGCAGTATCACTTCATGAGAGATATGATGGAGGATGGAAAGGTCTCTTTAGAAAAGGTGGATAATCTGAAGAATGTTGTTGATGCATTGAAAAATCTAGTAAGGACGGACAAGTTCAGATGGTGTGCAAGTTCAATGGGCCTTGGGGCCTATGATTGTCAATAAATTTGAAGTCTGGAGGAACCTAGTAAGTCTTCATCAAGTGGAATCTTATTGGAAAATATGCCTCAATTTACTGGCTTGGACCTCTAAGAGAGGCTTGACGAATTTATGCCCTTATCTCTTTACCATAGTGTTCTCATTTGGTCGGCTTGACCCTTTGGTCATTGAGACTTAGTCTGATTGGTGAGACTTCAAGGGTTGTCACAATGATGGGCCAAGGGGTGTGGAGTTGGCAGAATGTTTGTTGACTTTGGCTTTATCGACGGATCGATCGCCCATTGGTGGGAGGAAATGTTATGCCTCGTCGATGTGTTGATGCTGTGCATCAATGACTACTGTTAGTTTCATCTGAAGGTGTTGGCCGCATTTCATGGCATCCTAAAGCAAGTACAATAGAAAACCTTTTCATCGAGCAGAATTGCCTGTGCACATGACGTGCGGTGGTTTGTCAAAGAGGTGAGTGCAATGAAGAGATGGTGGGCCCCAAGCTTCTTTATGCGAAGGTTTTTCTGGTCATGGACACTTGTCTACACCTTGGGAGTTCCCTGGGGAATCTAGCGGATGCTTCTAGTGATTCCCCGAAGGAGCTCCAGAGGCTTCCACGTAGGCCAAGTAGAGAGCACGAGCGGTGGACACGTGGCAGCCTCAAAAGCTCATTCTGGACGGGCTCATGGGAATCTTGGAGATTCCCTCCTGGAAACTCTGGAACCTCCTGAGCGGCGGACACGTGGCTTGTGGGACCCGATAGAGTTGGCTGTCAATGTTTTGGCAACAACGGATTATTGCCAACCCGGAATGCGATGAAATGGTTAGCGATAGTGAAGCGATTTCAGACCGTGGGGATAGTTGACCGATCACTCCTCGATCAAGCAGTAGAACAAATAGCAGTACGACACATGGCTATTTCTCATTGGTTGTTTTTGCACCGTTGTTGCAAAACAACATTTATTGTCGGAAGCTAGATCGGTGAAAAGCGATATATTATGCAGTTAATATGAGATTGGATTTTGGCAGTTGGTAGAGCCCGAAGTTAGTATTTTCTTTGTAACAAATTTATTGCAGAGGTGGCTCGATGCAAGATTGCAACTGGATCTGATCTGAGATCAATTTGGCGCGTCAGTGAAGAACTAAAATTAATGCACCCTAATTGATCGTTGGATGGAGACTAGTATATAGTCGGTCTTGATGAGAAGTCGAACAGTTTTAGAAAAAGCAGAATACAGAGAAAGGGTTAATGAGTTTGTATTCACGAAATGCCTAAATAGCATTGTAACAGTGAGTATGAAAAAATCAAGTGTTGTTGTGAACTAACTATCAAAGAGTGGCGACTGTAAATTTTTATGTAATATTTTGCTTACTGTAATACAAAGTGTCTTTCTCTTGGTGTGGTGGGGTTTTTTCCCAAAAGGGTTTTCCCACGTAAATTCTGGTGTTATCTCTATAATCGTTTTATTTATGTTACTCTGGTTACCCTGTATGTGTTCATCTTAAGTGTTTTAATGTTTTAAAACTAGTCTTTGCATGTCTCCTCCATGGTTTTAGCGTTAGGAAAGCGTTTCCACACTGTTGTTTTTCCTTACAATATAGAAACATGATTCAGAGATTCTTTACAACAGCATAACGATACTCTTTTGTTGTGTGTATTTTTCATTTCTGAAAATTACATATTTATAAAAACTGTTTCCAGAATCCTAGATTTTAGGTGGTGAGAAGTGCCTCTGAAGAGGTCTTTCAACTATCTTGAAAAAATAACAAACTAAGTTTAAACATAAGAACATTAAAAAGGCTCATAACCGAGCCATAAGTCTTTTTAACAGAAAATACTAAAACAACTATAAAAGCCTCAATACATCTAATGCCCTAGAATTCTAACACCTAAACTTTTGGTGCCTATCTTCAGCCTTCATGGATTGTGTGTTGAGTCTTGAATGCTAAACTTCCTACGTTGAATTCCTTTGGTTGGACATGATGACTGAGAAACCTATTTACTTTTGAAAAATCTAAACTATTAAGCCAGCACGAGTTAGTTAATTCAAATTAATTCAAGGAAATAAAGTTCATACAATTTTCTCAAAAAGAGAGCACTTATTAATCCTAAAGGTAGCTAATTGGCAAAGTAAAAGGGCTGGAAAAATATAGGAAATGGTTTTTAGTCACCAACATCATTGAGGTTATTTTTACCTCATCATTTCCTCCCCTTCCTAAGCCTAAGCAGGTCCTCCTACTCTCTGTTGTTGACCTTGACATGTATTTCCCCTGTTTCTATTTTGTTCTTCACACTTAGCACTGAGATCATATACATCATCTGCCTCCTTGTCAAAATCCTTGAGTTCCAACATAAAACCTTGATGCAGAGTTATCCTTGCTTTCCATCTCTCAAAATTATCATCCCTCTAGTCTGTATTGATATAGAAAGCAGGAGGTGGTGAAAGTAGCAAAGGAGGTATGTACCTCATACCGATCCAATCAGTCTTCAGCCGTGAAAGGATATTGGCTAGTACCACAGCCCTTCTGTATGACCATCTAATGTTAATAGGTGATATTATCTCCCTCTTTTTGAGATATATGGAGAGAGGGGAATACCTTTCCTCACAACCATGCCAAGCTTTCCCTATAAGCTTTTGTCCTTGTTCCTGGAAATGGTCATAACACAACTAAAGATTGTTGTTATATTTAGTTTTTATAACCTCGTGTAGCTTAAAATTCATAAATTGTGCTTTGAAAGCAACAGGTTTCCTGTGCGGAAATCTCATCTTCAACCCAACAATTTTCTCTTCATGTAGATATTCTTTTGATCTCTCTTGCCAATGAATTTAATTTCTCATTGTTGAGAGAAATGATCTCAACTGTACCTCACCAACAAAGAGATTAACATATAAATCTGTATGTTCCTCTACAAGTAAATTGTGGACAAAGAATTCACACAACATATCTTGTTGTTTAGGAGTTGATTCAACACATATTTTAATAAATTCTTTATCATCAGTATTATATGGCTGGTTATTGTAGATTTGGAGCAACTTCCATCTCAGAATTTTTTCATTAAGAAACATGGCATACAATCTAGATGGTCTTATATAGGTTAGCAATAACTCACCAATTTGGCAAGTATCTTGTTTAGCCTTATAAATCCTATCAAATCATTCTTTTAGCAATACCAATTCCTTTTTTAGTCGAGCATTATCTTTAGCCATTTCTCCTAGGAAGTAGCACCTTTCCATCCATTACATGAGCAATGGAGGTATTCTTACCTGAAACCACTCTATCACAGTTGGCTCAGTCTGTATTTATTTGGACTCCATGATAGGTTTATTGGTGCTTTCTTTCAAATCTTACTCTAATTCCATAATTCTACTTGTAGAGGCATTCAATTCACTTTTTTGTCTGTTCCTTTCTTCTTAGAATGCGGAAACTAATTGCACAAAATTGTTTGTTAATTTATCAATCTCTTCATCTTTTTCAGAAATCTTAGACACATAATTTCTATCTTTTTCATATCCTTGTTGTATTTGCAATTGTAATTGTTCAATCATTTTGTCCCTCTGTCCAACTTGCGTTTTTAAGTTTACAATCTCTTGATCTCTTTTCCCTATTATTGCATTATGTGCTTTGAGTTCTTCCAGTTGTTGATTGATTTTCTCTTCATTTCTTTGCAATTGACTTTTTATTTCAACAATCTTTGCATTCAATTTCTCTAATTCTATTTTTCTTTGTTCAAATTCTTCATTTATAGTACTACTAGACAAAGACAAATTGACATTTTCTCTATCTACACCAACTTTAGTATATGGTACACTTATTTCATCAAGCACATCAAATGAAGTAGACTCAACAAGTTCATCAAAAAAAGAAGAAAATTGTCTTACAGTTTCATCATCAATTTTTGCATCGTGGGGTGAGTGTTCCCCTTCTTCACCTTGTTTCAATGAGAACAATAGAGTCTCAACCTCCACCCTTGGAGATTCATCGGGTTGTTGTTCACTTCCTCTAATTTCTTCACTACTAGGTGGGGTGTCAATATCTATAGTCAAGTATGTCATCCTTGATTTTCTCTTTTTAGGGGTGTTTAATACATCAGGAGGTGTATTTCCATTGGACCCAACACAAAATATCTTTCTCCTTCGAAGAGGAGGGGTTATATGAGCGATAATTTTAGTCTATCTCCTCCTCTTGCGAGGAGGCTCCTCTTCTTCAAGATGGCTAACCTCCACATGTGGTTGTTCTTAAATTTTTGAAACAATAAATGATGTTTCCTGCATATTATCATCAGAGGTATTTGAGGTTTGGTTAATTTCAGGAGCATTGAGGGCTTTAAAGGAGGGTTCCCCTATAGACTGAGCCACTTGTGTTGATGACTCTTCCACTTCACAATGTTTGTCATATTTCTCATTCTCAATTTTTTGTAAAAATTTCTACCACTTTTCCTCTGGCTTCTTATGGAAATGGTCTTTACAAATTAATTGAATCAGGCCATGATGCTTCAATGGCCCAGTACCAACCTTATACCTTTCTATCATACTAACAATTGAATCACACAAGAACGTAGGAACATTAATTCTGAGAGCAGGGTCTTCAATGCCATGGCACAAATGGGTTAATAACTGAAAAGGAGGCCCTACTATAGTATCTATTTGTCCATCACAAGTAAAGTACTTAATTATCCATATCATAGTGGTTTTCCATGGTTCAGGGATGGACATTCTTTGAAATCCCTTATTTTGTCCCCTAGTACTTATTATTACCAGAGGTTGGGGCTCACCCTCTCTATGGAATAATTCTGCCATCTTTTGATAGGTAATTTGGGTGGTCTTAGACAAATTAATACCCTTACTTTCCAAACCAAAGAGACGAGAAATGATCTTTGTACTCACCTGAAAACACTTTCCTCTCACCATTGTTTGTCCATCTGCAAAATTGGAGCCATCCTGCATTGTCAAATAGGCTTGCAATATTGCCTAATGCAAGCAATTTTTCTGCCAAAGTTGGCTCATAATTTTTCTTGGCTCCCCCCATTTTTCTCCTCTTAACTTCTTCCCTCAAATTCTGCAGAAATCCTTAAAACAAATGCTTAGTTGAAGCTTGCGAATTGCAGGAGAGAGAATATGACTTCGACACAACCGATGGAGAGAGAATTAATTCATCTTGTTTGAGTTCTGATGTGTAATTATGGTAGTTACGCATGGGAAAATGATAAAATGCAACCGTACTTCATCCAATCACTAAATGGTGCAATTTACCAAATTAGGGAAGGAGAGGACTCATGCCAATTAATTAACCTTTATTCAAAATAATTACTAACTTTAAGCGAAAATGTACTTACCTTACGTCCCATCATTTACTTGAATTTTTCTCACGTTTGTTGACGTAATAGAGTAGTTGTACAATGGTGAGGGTAGTAGTGGAATTAATTATGAGGTGGATGGAATGGCTTATTAATGATAAAAATCATTATGACGAAAAGATTGTCATAATAACTTTATTTATTATGGAAGATTTGATATGATCGAGTGAAGTGGACAAAAATTCAAGAAATAAGCATGTGTAAAATTCAAACAAATCAAAGCATCAGAAGAAGAAAATGGATTTACAAAGTTTTGGAGCATTGAAAGGGGACATGACCCGAAATTGAAGTGAAGCAAAGTTCTGACGCATTGGTGGAAGATGCAGCCATCAGAACACAACAAAAAAAGTTTTGGAGCATTGTCGAAAGATGCAGTCGAAGCAGCAACAAAAAGTTCTGGAGCATTGTCAAAAGATGCAGCCGGAGCAGAAACAAAAATTTCCAAAGCATCATTGAAATATGTAGTTGGATGAGCAACAAAAAGTTCCAGAGCATTGTCAAAAGATGTAGCCAGAGCATTAACAAAAAGTTCCAGAGCATTGTTGAAAGATACAGCCGGAGTAACAACAAAAAATTTTGGAGCATCATCGAAAGATGTAGCCGGAAGAAAGAAGAAGCAAAATTTACAACTAGAGCTTGACTTTTCAAAACATCGACAAAGGATATCCCAGAATGCAAGAGAAAAACATGAGACGCCACCATTGAGTCGTGCAAACTCCGGAGCATAGCAGAAAAAAATTCACCAAGTTCCAAATCTCCTCAACAATGATACTATAAGTTCTAGAGCACCTCAACAAGATGCACTAGAATCTGCTACCAAGGACTAGTGAATTCCTGCAACAATAAAAAACAAGAATTAGCCAAGTCCCAAAGATGGAAAATTCAAAAGAAATGCTTTGAAAGAAAGACTATACACATGCTTATCATTTGTTTAATTTGTTTTAAGGCAAACCAAACTAAAATTATATTGACTCTGTAAGAGTAGAGTCAATGCATTGAATTTCCCCCTGTATCTCTACCATTTTTGTAAATTCCTCTTTATTAACTAGTTTATGGTAGATGTATAATCGCTGCCCATTGACCAGGAGGGTTTGGGTATCACCATTGATGGGTTTTAGCTAAATCGACCCATTTGAAAATACCTCAGAAATCTCGTATGGCCCGAGCCAATGAGTTTTGAGTTTGCCTTGGTGATCTTTATATTTGGAGTCAAACAACAAGGCCCAGTCCCTATTATGAAACTCTATTTCCTTAATATTTTTGTCGTTCCAGACCTTACGTTGTTGTTGGACAAGTTCAATTTGGTGGACAACATCCAAGCGAAGCTCATCCAGTGTGCTAAGTTGCAAGACCCTTTCTATTTGAGCGTGTTTAAGATCCTTTCCCAACTCCATGGTTGTTCACAATGTTTGGAGTTCAAATTCAATGGGTAAGAGGGGCTTCTTTCCAAAAACCAGCTCGCATGGACTAAAACTAGTGGTTGACTTCCACGTTATGTTATAAGCCCAGATGGCTTCAGGTAGTTTCCTAACCCAATCTTTTCTTCATGATGACACAGTTTTTGTTAGAATTTTTTTGAGCTCCCTGTTGGTAACTTCCACCTGACCATTTTCCTAAGGATGATAGGGTGATGATTTCTTATGACTGACCTGAAAGTGGTTGGTGAAGGCCAACAAAACCTTAGACATGAACTGAGGACCCTGGTCTGTAACGTTAGTCCTAGGAGCTCCAAACCTGAGGAAAATTTTATTGTAGAGGAAATCAGCCACCCGCTCCTCCCTAGCAACTCGTAGCACTTGAACTTTTGCCCACTTGGTCAAATAATCAATGCAGACCAGAAAGTACTCCTTCCCTTGTGAGGTCAAATCTATTGGACCGATAAAGTCTAATCCTCATTTTTCAAATGGTTTAAGGACTACCTAAGGTTGAAGGGGAATTTCATTGGATTTTGTTGGTCTTCCTACCCTTTGACATTCATCACAATGGTAGACATATTTATTGACATCCTTATGCATAGAGGGCTAGTAGTACCCTGCACCTAAGATATTATGGGATGTTCTTTTTTCAGAATAATTTTCACCAGAAGGATCATCGTGGCAAGCTCTTAGAAAACTAAAGGTTTCATCTGCCCTAACACATCATCGCAGAATCATAACAGGCCCGCATTTGAAGAGGATACCATTAATCCACTTGAAAGGGGCACTTTCTCTTATAAGTAGTTTCTTTTATTTAGATGTGAAAGCAGGTGGTACTTCTGTGGTGGCCTAGTAATTGGAAATATCCGCAAACCATGGAGTTTTAGTAGAGATGGCAAAAAGATTCTCATCTGGGAACTCATCCTATACCAGAGCACATTCACCATTGTATGCACTTAAAAATGGTCTGAGCACGTATTAATTAAATACTTGTTATTTAATTAATAAAATCTTAATTCCTCTAATTATAAATAAATTACAAAATTCATTTATATAGTTCACTTCTAAATATTCTTCTTATCTAAAATCACTTCTTCTTAAAAATTAATTAAATGCACAAATAAATAGAATTATCTTTTAATTAGTTTTCCCTCTTTCACTTAAATTTGAATATTTAAATTCAAATTGGCCTCTAAATTCATTTTCCTCTTAAATTGGTTAAATGCACAAATTAATTTATTTGTCATTTTGCTAATTTCCCATCTCCATTTAAATTGAATTTTTAATTCAATTTAGCACATTTCTACATATTTTCCTAACTACCTTTCACCTCACCTACAACCTCATCGTGTGTCACATGAAATTGAATTTTATAAATTGAAAATTATGGATTTTCCATCAACAAACCTGTAACAACTTTGAAACCTCATGGACACATGGCATCTTCCTTCTCTTGATTCCCTTCAACACTTGGAAAATTTCTCTCAAGAAGGGAACCACCTCCATGATTCTCTCTAACTTCTTTGTGCTCAACCGTTGATGCCACAAGATCACAATCTCGTCTGTTCATCGCTGCCACATCATTCGTAGCTTGGAAATTTCTATAAATAGAACTCATTTCTACAACTTTTCAACAAGTAGAATTTGTTATGCTATAGGAACTTCATTATAGTTTGAGAGCGATTTGGAGAGCTTTGTATTTTAGATTTGCATTTTAATTTCATTTAGAGTTATAATGGCAATTTTGTTTTGAATAGCTTAGTTTATTTCATCTTTCATATATCATTTCCATTATATTATCATCATTAATCTTCGCATCATCTTGATTTTATTATCATCTCATCATAGGATCATTTAGCCTTCAAGCATCAAATATTAAAAATACAAAAATACAGGCATGTATATTTCATCATAGCATCTCATATCTTAGGTTGTCAATCTTTGCAGGTTCATGTGCAACACTAATAAGATTTGAGAGAATGATTTGCAGGGGTCCTTGAGATTAGAGAACCATGGAATAAATTAAGAGGAGAGTTGTAGCTTTCATATTTTTCTATTTAGATTTCCTTTTATATAATACATTGCATGAAGCTGTGTTTGATTTTTTTTATTTTAACTCACATATTTCACCCACACATAAATTGGCGCCCACCGTGGGACCTAGCCCCAGATTTGATCTATTTTCTGTCGAGTTTTTATTTGCAAGTTCCGTCGAAATTTCCGAAATGGCGCATCCAATTTTTTTACCGGCGTATTCAGATCCTGTTTCGGCGCATTGAGTTCCTATTTCGAAGAATCTGGTTGTTCTTTCGGTGCATACAACTCCTATTTTAGCACATTGAGTCTTTGTTCTAGCGCATCCCGTTGCTCTTTCAGTGCATCAGGGGGTTTTTAATTTTGTATTGTGGTTTTCTATTTTAGCGCATTTGTTTGATAATTCAGCACATTCAGTTGTTCTTTTAGCGCATTCAATAGTTTAACACATTCGGTCTGATTTTTAGCACATCTAGTTATTGTAATGGTGCATCTGGTCTTTACTGTAAATTTTCTAGATTCCTAAAACTAATTTTGTGTTTTTCTATTTTCAGGTACCTTTTACGTAGTCAAAGACCTTGCTGAAACACATAAAAGACCATTGTCAAAGAAAAATGGAATAAAACTACTAACGATTGGTTGCAGGGTTAAATCTAGTTGTTATTTTTCCTTTGGTTAAGTTAGGAATCTAGCATAACTAGGGAGGTTAAATTTACACCATGTTTGTTGTGTTTGGAATGGTAGGTGAGTATGCTCTCCCATTAACTGGGTGATCATAAATCTAGAACCATTCACTTTATTTTCATTTTTAACCTTAAAGGGCTTGTCTCCCCACTTGGAAAGGAGGGAATGACCCAACCGGGAACACGGTAAATCCAAGTGACTTCCACCCAGGATATAAATTTGGGTACTCGAGGAAAGTTTGAGTATCACAAGGATTATTTCAACAAGAAGGGTAGCAATGGTCTCTTTCCGTATGGATGATCCCCCACGAACGAAATGCCCCTACTAAAACCCCTTTGTTGTAGTAAGCCAAAATTGTACACTTATTTATTCTTTGGTGCAGCAACGGTCTTTGCCAAGACATCCACATTCTCACAATTTTTAGTAGAGGTGAAAAACTTGCCATGGGAGATTCATGGGAGTTTGAAGCTTGGTTGGCTCAAGAAGTGAGTGCACTATAAGGGGGAGCCTATGCAGCCAAGCTTCTAAATCACTCGCTAAAGATAAGTGCGGTTGGAGTAAAATCTGTGTGGAATCCAAAAGAATACTATCTTACACAACCTAGGAAACGTGCTTGTTTGATGTGTCTTTTCCAATGTGTTTTTGAACAAATTTTCAAGAAAAAATCACACAAACATGTCCAACTATTGATTCAGAAGGAACTCCTGACAAAACAATCCAAAAATTCACTCTTGAAACTACAAAAATCTCTCAAACTGTCAAAAATCAGAAAGTGATTTCCAGATCAGTGCATCTATTAACTGTCCTAGTGCATTGCTTGCATATTTTAGCGCATCCCACATCTATTATGGTGCATAGTTGTCATAAAATAGTGCATCCATTTGTTGTTATAGCGCATCTTGCAATTTGTTATAGCGCATCCTTGTCATTTTGTAGGGCATTCATTATTTTTTATAGCACATTCATTGCATGTTCTGGTGCACATAATCATTCATATATCGCATTTGTACCTTCATGTAGCGCATTTGAATTTTAGCACATCTGAGCATTGTTTTAGCGCATCAAGGAAAACCTGCAAACAAAGAGTAAAATTTGACCTGCTACCTGCAAATTGACATCAGATTTAGGGATCCCTTTTCAAACACTTTCTTTGCCTTGTCCTAAATTTTCCTAAAGCTTGCTAAAACCCACATCCTTTTATGTTAAGGGATTGGAAATCAACAAAATCTATCAAGAAATCCCTTACTAAAAGAATCAAAAATCCCAAAAAGCCACTTAGTTACACTAAACTTTTGAAAAGGAGACACTTCTTGTACCAAAGTAGGAATGTCTTGCTTGATTACCAAACTTTCCTTCATAGATATCACGACTTTGATAAAGGATATATTGATGATTTTTCTTTAGAGCCTTTATCTTCACAAGCTTATTATCAATGAAGAGCTCTTTCCCAAAGGCATAATCATAGTCAGCCCATTTGTCATTCCTTCATTCCTCAACCGACAATCCAATATTCCAATCATCCAAATTAGTTTATACCATAGAGTTCAATCTTGTTGAAACCCACATTTTAAAGTGAAAATCTCTCATCTAATCTTTGATCAAACATCCAAAAGTGTCTTTTCATCACATCAATTTTTGGTTTAGCAGTTGCATTTCACCATCAAGATTTATCATCCTCCATCAGGATTCATCATCCTTTATCCTGAAATAAAGCTTGCTTAATCAGATTTTAACCAATCCCTTTGGCACTCCCAAATTTTGGTCAAATCTTTAAAAAAATCATCATCACTTGTATGCCCATCCAAACAAGATCCCAAAGCTGAAACTTCAAGAAAATAAATTGAAACCCAAGATACCATGTTTGAACAAGAAGAAAACCCCTTTCATAATATGCGTTCAACCGAAACCGATGAGGTGAATGAAGAAGATATCCAACAAGCCCAACAAGACCCAAATTTCCACAAATTTCTAGAAAAGGTTTTCGAAAAGGATGGGGAAAGATACCTCTTAATATTAGCAAACAAAGGAGTCAAGCTACCCAAGATTTTGATGTTGCAAAATTGAAAAGAAATCCCAAGAAAGCAAAAACCGAGACACAAATTGAATCAAGCAATGAAGTAAAAACAAATGGTCCCATGGACATTTTGAAACAACAAATCCAAACTCTTCAACAACAAATGCAAAACATGCAAACCGGGACTACTAAGAGATACTCCATACAAGATATATGTCCCTATCTATTCAATCAAAGTGTCAACATGATACCGATTCTCAAACATTGTGAATTTCTCAAATATGACAAGTACAATGGGAAAATCGATCCGATAGATCACATAAGGGAACTCCGAACAATGAGTCTTGAATTTTCCCATGAGGACACATATTTAATGAGATTATTCCCACATAGTTTGGGAGGGAAATGCATGTAGTGGTTCTCACAATTACCTCCGGGGATCAAATCTTTTGAAGAAATGGTAAACAAGTTTATAACCCAATATTCATATAATATCCAACATGAGATCACGATGAAAGATCTTTTTAATATGAAACAAAAGAAAGGAGAATCATTCCTCATATTCTTACAAATATGGAGAAGATTATTCACAAGGTATCCCCGACCTATACCAGAAAAAGAGAAGATAGAGGTGTTCATTGGTAACTTGAATGCAGACATGACCTACAGACTTGACTTACAATGCCCTCCAACTTTTGATAAATTGATTGAAAATGGGATGAACATTGAAGAAGCTTTGTTCAAATGAGGAATTTTGATAATATATAATGAAAAAAATTCATCTAATTCCTCCAACAATGGTAAACCAAAGTTTTGGAAAAAGTACAAAAATAATGACAATGATACCTCTGCTGAAATGCGCAATGCCAAACTGGTCTTCAATTTTTCAAGAAGCTCCTCGAATACAAATCAAAAGACCAATAAAAATGCCAACCAAAGCAACAACCAAAATACCAACCAGAGCAATACTCAAACCAACCAAAGTAATACATCATCCAAGACCCTACCCTATCAAACATCGAACAATTGCTGAAAGTTTACACCTTTGGGTCAATCATATGAATTTGCATTGAAGGAGCTTATTGTAGAAAATCTTATCACTTTACTTGACACCCAAGGGTTTGAACCCAAAGTAAAATCATCCTAGTGGAATGAAGCTCATTTTTGTGAATTTCACCGGTGTTAGGGTCACCTAACCAATAGTTGTTTGCAATTGAAGCATAAGATACAAGATCTAATTGATAATAAAATCATAAGGATAGAAAAGCCTCAAACAAATACTGACCATGGGGTATTCAAAAATCCTTTTCCAAATTATGACAAATGAGAATCTTCTAATAGTAACGGCAAAGGAAAGAATATAAACTATGTTGAGGATACCATTATCCTTAATATTTCAGTCGTTGAAGATCATGCAAATGACATTGAAATCAATAATACACCAAATCTTGTTGCAACCAATCATCCAATCAAAAACACCAACATCCTCTCTAATCAAGTCCTCAATATCCAACGAGACATGATTGTGATGAATAATCAAATTAATGTCATCAAAATCAATGGACAACAAGACATTGTGCCTATAAATGTGACCACAAGGGCTCAAACCAAATATGTTTTGAAAGGAAGTGCTTCCAAAACACCTACTACTACATCTCATCAATATAACATTGTCGATCAGCTCCAAAAAAATTCCGCACAAATATCAATATTGAAGCTCCTTAAAATCTCTCCCACTCACAAGGAGATCTTGGAAAAAGCCCTGGTCGATACAACAGTGCCAAATAATCTAGAAGTTTGCGCTTTCCAAGCCATGGTGGGACATCTAGTTGCACCTCATTTCTTATCCTTTTTAGAAAATGATGGCGTATCTCTCACCCATCATCATAATGTGGCCCTTCATATCGAGGTTCTAATCCATAAAAGTTGTGTCAAGTGTGTCCTTATAGATGGAGGAGCTAGTCTTAATATTTGTACTTTAAAGCTTGTTTGTGCACTAGGGTTCTCTTAAAATGCAATAGATGCAAGTAAGAAGATCACTATCAAAGCATATAATGATAAAGAAAGATCTTCAAAGGGATTGATTGAATTACCAATTCAGGTAGGGCCAATTCAGAAAGAGGTGGTTTGTCAAGTCTTGGATAAGGATTTGACATATAATATACTCTTGGGTCATCCTTGGATCCGTGAAATGTAGATTGTACCTTCAACGTACCATCAATGTCTAAAATTTCCTTGCAATGGCCAAGAAATTACTATTCTCGCTGATTCAAATGGTCCTCAACACTGCAATGCCGTTAAGGTTGTCCAAGATGTATTTGTGCTTTATAACTAAGAAACTTCGGATTCCACCCCTGATATCCCCAACAATTCAAGTCAATCCAATCCTTTGTCAAAGCTACTAGCCATATCCTCCAATGAAGGAATTCATTCAAGTTCCTCATCCAACCCACTTGAGAAAAAGGAAGAACCTAGCCCCTTTGTATCGGCCAATTCTGAAGCCCAACTTAATACTTTGGCCAAACAATTTGAAAAGAAAGTCCAAGTCAACGATAAAGGTGTGGGTGAATACTCCATTGAACAATCCCTCTACCTCTTACAATTAATGTCACCAAAATCTTATGGTCAACCATCAACCTCATCCCAACCATCCTCACAATCGGTCACACTTTTTGATGGTTGATTCATAAAAGTAGGCACCCAAGTAGAGGAATCTGATGACAAAGATGTTTTGAATTGACTCTACAAGGATGAAACTGATTCTCAAGCAGCAATGGCTAATGTCCAAACCACTTAGTATGGTAAAGGATTCTCAATCCTAGAAAAGATGGGATATGGCAGACAAGGACCTATTGGAAAAATGAAAGAAGGTATCATAGAACCTATCCAACCTGTTATAACGAATCCAAAAGACAAAACAAGGTTAGGATATACAGAACATCAAAAGGATGAAGAAACAGAGGACCAAAAGCAAAAAATTGTTGAACGAATCCTACAACTGCAAGTCAGTGATCATTGTGAAACTGATTAAAATGAATATGAGTGGGATTCACTGTCAAAAGAATCATGTCATGATAAGTAAATCAATGTGATACATAAGTATACTCCCATGCTCAAGGAGGGGAAAAGCTTAGGACTAAGAGCACTTGAATTAGGATCGCAAAATATCGATAATTCAAGTGAAGACGATCAAACTCTTAGCAAGACGGATCACTCGAAAGAGAGCAACATCATAGACCTCAACCTAGACATAGTATTATTTGACAACAATTTTTCCATTAGAACCCTTACGATATCTGATCTAAACCCATCCGATGATCCCCTACCATTACTGCATCCCGAACTCATAAATTGGGACCAAACCGAACCTATCAATATCCCAACCTTTTGAAACAATGAGGCCATCATTAACTTCGAATGTGTTGTTAATCCTAAGATAGTTTCCATCATTGAACATCATAGCGAAGCCTCATAATAGGGGAGTGCTAAATTTCCCAGCTGCAAAATAAATGAAACAAAAGAAAGATCTTAAGGTGAAAACCAGTGTATGGTAGTATCAAATCAAGAAAGAGTAAAAATAAAGAGCACATCCGATGGTGAAAACATTTCTGAGGCACTGAAGGATGGGAAATTTGACACTCTCACAGAGCACTTCCATGAGAGATCCAAAGTCTTGATCGAGCCAACACAGTCAGTCAATGTCGTCAATGTAGAAACAGTAAAAACTCTTCACCTGGTAGAATCATTGACAGAAGTGGAAATGCCCAACTTTATCAAGTTCTTTGAAAAGCGACAAGTCAAATTTTCCTGGTCTTATGCTGACATGCCAAGGATAGATCTAGACCTCATCATGCACCATTTATCCCTTCCTTCATGAATCAAACCAGTCAAACAAAAGTTGAGAAAAATGCATCCTCACATTGCCCTATTGGTGAAGGTTGAACTAAAGAAGTTATTCGATGTCGAATTCATCAGACCCATTGACTATGCAGAGTGGATATCCAACATTGTGCCTATTTTGAAACCTGATGGCAGCATACAGATTTGCACCAACTTCAGAGGCCTCAACAAGGCTTGCCCAAAAGATGATTTCCCCTTGCCAAACATTGACATCATTATAGATTTGACAGCAGGTCATGGCATGTTATCACTAACGGATGGCTTTTCTAGCTATAACCAAATCAAGATAGCTCCTAAAGATCAAGATAAGACAACCTTCACTTGCCCATGGGGAAATTTTTGTTGGAACGTCATGCCCTTCGGGTTGAAAAACAAAGGGTCCACATACCAAAGAGCTATGACAACCATCTTCCACGACATGATGCATACTTTCATTGAAGACTATGTGGATGACTTGTTGGAAAAATCCTACACTAGAGAAGGACATCTAGAGATATTAGACAAACTATTCACTCCCTTGGAGAAGTTCAATGTTCCCCTCAATCCAAAGAAATGTGTATTTGGGGTAACATCAGCAAAGTTACTAGGGTATATAGTGTTAGAAAAAGGTATTGAGGTAGACCATGCAAAGGTGAAAGCTATAATGGAAATGTCTCCCTCGAAGAACATCAGTCAGTTAAGGTCCCTCCAAGGAAAATTCTAGTCAATAAGAAGGTCCATATCACAACTGGCTGACAAGACCCATCCTTTCACTCATATGTTGCATAAGAATGTTTCTTTTCGATGGGACGAGAAGTGTGAAGCAACTTTCAACCAACTAAAAAAATACATGATGATTCCACCTATTCTAGCACCTCTAGCAGAAGGAAATCCTCTTTTATTATATATCGCCACTACTGACCAATCATTGGGAGCCTTGTTGGCACAAGAAGATTCAACAGGGAAGGAGAGAGAAATTTATTACATTAGTAGAGCTTTAAATGGTTATGAGATCAATTATACATCCATCGAGAAAGCCTGTCTAGTTGTAGTGTTTGCTACCCAGCAATTGCGACACTATATGCTAACTCATACAGTCAAGCTCATAGCCAAGATAGATCTGCTAAAGTATCTCCTAAGCAAAGTAAATTTGACAGGAAGACTAGCCAAAGGGGTAATGGTACTTAGTGAATTCGGCATCCAATATGTCAATAGAAAATCAATCAAAGGGCAAGCCATCACCGAGCAACTAGTTGAGGCACCAATTCATGACGATCATCCCTTACATGTTGAATTTCTAGATGCAGATGTGCTAACAGTAATAACAAAGTAGTGGGTGTTATATTTTGATGGTTCCTATACTCAACATGGATCAGGGGTAGGAATCCTATTCATCACTCCCCTATGGCACACCATCCCAAGTCCTATCGCTTGATTTTTCCTTGCACCAACAACATAGTCGAATATGAAGCACTTATCATCAAAGTCAAGATAGCTATGGAATGGAAAATTACAGAGCTGCAAGTCAATGGGGATTCTCAACTAGTCATCAGTCAGGTCAACAATGATTATCAAACCAAGGATGACAAACTAATTCCCTACAAGAGGACGATTGATGACTTCAAGAAGTATTTTGTTGACATCAAATTTGGTCAAATCCTAAGGAGTGACAATAAGGCTACCGATGCTATGGCTATCATTGCTTCCTTGTTACAAATTCCAGGAAAGTGCAACCATTACGAGTTCATGGTGGAGCAACTATTTACCCCCGCTTATGATGACTCAGAATCCCAAATAATTTTCCACCTAGACGATGTTGATACCTCCATCTACGATAAAATCTACACTTACCTGAAAGATAATACCCTACCTTCTGATCTTTCCTGCAACCAAAAATGAAACTTCATTTGCAAAGCCTCTCGCCATAGCCTTATAGCAGATGTACTATACTAATGAGGTCTTGATGGAACTCTCCTACAATGTCTAGAAAGCGACGAGTCTAAAATGGCTTTATGAGAAGTCCATGAGGGTATTTGCAGCACTCATTCAAGTGGTATAACCCTCGCCAAGAAACTCCTATGTTTGGGATATTATTGGTCATCTTTGGAGAGAGAAGCCCTCCAATTTTTCAAGACATGTTGGAAATTCCAGATTCACGGTAATCTTATCCATGCACCAGCACAAGAGTTGCAACCCTTTACATCAAAATGGCCATTTTGTCAATGGGGGTTGGATCTTGTAGGAAAGATTCACCCATCTTCATCTAATGGACATAAGTTCATCATCACAACCACAAATTATTTCATGAAGTGGGTCGAAGTCGTGCCTCTAATCACCATCACAGGGAAGCAAATTTCATCATTCATCTTGAACTACATCATCTATCGATATGGTATCCCTCAATCCATTTTCATTGAAAATGGAAGACCTTTCAAGAATCAAGATGTGCAAGAACTCTATGAAAAGTTTCATATCCAGCATCAGTTCTCTATGCCCTATTACCCTCAAGGGAACGGCCAAGCTGAGGCCTCAAACAAAAATATCTTGAAGATCCTAAAGAAAATCGTCAACGATGTTGGACATGACTAGAATGTTCAACTGAACCCTACTTTGTGGGCCTATCGTACAAGTATTCAAACACCCATGGGAGCCACACCATATACACTTGTCTATGGATCTGAAGTAGTATTTCCCATTGAGGTTGAGATACCATCACTTTGGGTGTCCTTGAAAGGTCTCATTTCAAATGAAGATTACCTTGTGTTTAGACTACAGGAGCTAGACTTGTTGGATGAATGTTGTCAACTAGCAGTAGATCACCTGAAAGTATATCAACAGAGAATGTTCAGAAGCTACAACCACAAATTCAAACCTAGGACATTTCAAGTAGGTGATCTAGTATTGAAAGAAAATCCACGTAATCAGCAGGACTGAGAAAAGAAAGGAAAATTTGAGCCCAATTGGCTAGGTCCTTTTGTTGTTGTCTCAGTCTTTGGATCGGGGGCATATTAGTTGTCTACATCAGAAGGGGATGTATTTGAAGAACCAATGAATAGTCTTCACCTGAATAAATTCTATACATAATGCAACCAGTGCATGTCTAAAGTCCTAGAAAAATTCTAAAAAGCAGAAAAAGTCCTGAAAAAAATTATAAAAAGCAGAAAAAGTCCTAAAAAAATCATAAAATGCAGAAAAAGTCCTAAAAAATTCTAAAAAGTAGAAAAATTTGATAGGATGTCATTAGGTCCTACTACTTTAGAATAATTGAATATCAATTATCGACTGGGTAGTGTCCAAGGTAGTTTGCAAAAGGAGATTATTGAAACAACCCATTTTATATTTTCAGTTTTTCTTTTAAACTACAAAAGTCGAGACTAAACCAAAGCCATTACTACTTGACTCGAAAATGATCTTACTCTAAGAAAATCAAGGAATACTAAATTAAAAGGCATAAGACAAATAATCTAGAAAATATTAGTACTAAACTAGAAAGCATGGAAACAAGTAAACTAAACAACTGGTAAACTACAAAAACAAAATAGTAGGGAAATAAACAATTAAGCATCTTCTAAACAGTAAAGGAATATTATCAACTACGGAAGAAAACTTATACAAATTAAAGACAATGGTGCTCTAGAACAACTGACTTGAATCTTCAACAACTTTTTATTTCCTACTAAACAACAATTTATCTTAGACAAAGGGAATAACTTAATCAATAAAATACTTATCTATCTAGGCTATCTCCCCTTGAGTGGCCAGCTCGCGGGCTACTACTTCGTCTTTAACTCAAATAAACTATAGATTCTCAAATCCTCTTACGACATACAGTCACCATCATTCGAATTCAATGGTTACCAATAAATAGAAATCAGATAACTCATTTCAACAGTAATTTGCAAATCCATGTAAACAACATAACGATACTTTTTCTCTATTCCTTTATTATTTATGAAATTACAGTTTTATAGATAACTTTCTAACTAGATCCTAAATTTATGATGGTATGGATAGCCATTGAAAAAGTCTTCCTTAACTTAAAACTAACTTGATGTCTTTAAAGCCTTTTAAAACATGTAGAAGGCTCGAGAACACCCATAAAGTTTTGAACAACCGAATTTTAAAGAACTAAAACTGAATCTGCGGCGCATCATCCAGGCATCAAGGAGTGGGTTTGCAGCATTACTTTGAGGCACGTGCTAGCTAAACTTCTGCAACAGCCACATGATGACCTGTTAATCCCTACAAAACACTCAAATCAACCCATTAAACCTGCTTTGGACAATTTCCTCAATTGATCAAAGGAAAGAAAGAAAGCATAAGAAAACATAGTTTTTCTTAAAATAAGTAATTACTTCTCCTAAATTTTAATAGATTGGCACAAGCTTAGGATTGAATTAGCAAGAATGAGCTTTCCAAATTTTATTATGATGAGGCTATTTTTACCTCATCATTTTCTCCCCTACCTAATTTCTAGCAAGTCCTCCTGCTCCATAGTTAAACCCTTGAGTTTTATTCCATTCTTCATACAGAGTACTGAGATCATGAGTTTCCTTGGCTGATGCATCGAAAGCTTCAGGGTTATGAATGAACCCTCTATGGAACGTCACACTCTCTCTCCATTCTTTAAAGAGTTTATGATTCTGATCTGTGGAAATATTAAAAGCCAGGGGTGGATTGAGTAGCAAGGGGGGCCTGTATTTCATTCCTATCCACTCTGTTCTGAGTGTTTTCATGATTTTAATTAGAGTATCAGCCCTTCTGAATGACCATCTGATGTTTAGAGGAGAAATAACTTCTCTTTTCTTTAAATAAGCTGGAAGATGGGTGAACCTTTCCTCATAGGCATGCCATGCTTTTCCAATTAATTTCTGTCCATTTGCTATGAAATTGTCATAACACATCTTAAGGCTGTTGTCATACCTTTCCCTCATCTTTTCATTAACCAGAAGAGACAGAAATGTAGATTTGAACCCCTCAGGCCTTGAATTTGGGGACCTGATCTGGAGACCCACTATTTTCTCTGCCTGTACAAATTCTTTTGTTCTATCTTGCCAATGAATTTGATTTCTCATAGTTGAGAGAAATGCCCACAATTCTACTTCTCCAACAAATAGATTAATAAAGAAATCTGTATGATTTTCTAATAACAAATCATGCAGAAAGAATTCATAAATTAAATCCTGATCTTCAGGAGTTGATTCTACAAATATTTTTACAAACTCTTTGTCATTAGGCTCATAGGGTTGATCATTATAGATCTTGAACATTTTCCATCTCAGCCATTGTTCATTCAAAAACATTTAGTAAATTCTCGAAGGCCTTCTACAATTCAGCAAATAGTCCATAAGTTGACAGCCATCTTGCTTCCCTCTGTAGGCTTTGTGAAATGACTCCTTTAGGAGCACCAGTTCTTTCTTGAGCCTATGATTTTTAATTTGGACATTTCTGAGGAAGTAACACTATTCCATCCATTTTGTTAGCAGAGGCGGAATGCTGACCTGGAACCAATCAGTTACAACTAGTTCAGTTTGAATTGCTTTTGACTCAGTTTGGGGTCTCATGGTGCATTCCTTCAAATCCTCTTCTAGTTCAACTACTCTGTTGATAGAAGTGTTCAACTCCTCAAAATTTATTTTCTTGTCCTCCTCGAAAGCTGAGAGCATGAGCATAAAATTCTGTTTTATTTTTCCTATTTCTACATCTTTTTGTGCAATATTCTCACTATAAGTTTTATGCTTTTCGTACTGCTCTTGCACTTGTTCCTACAACTTATAGATGTTTGAATCTTTGTCCTACAATTGTAGCTTCAAATCTCTTATTTCCTGATCCCTTTTATTTATTATAGCAGTTTGTACAGCCAACTCTTCTTTCTGCAATTCTATAAACTCATTATTTTTAGACAATTGCCTCTATAAATCAACAATTTCTAATTTAAACTTTTCTAATTCAGCACTGGCACAACTGGTTTCAATTGTTTCAACAATTTTATCTACACTGGGTGACAAATTTTCTGGCACACTGCTATCCCCTTCAGGTTCTCTGTCCAGAGTTCCATCATTGAAAATTTTCTCTATATGTGCAGAATGGAAAGGAAATACTTCACCTAAATGCTCTCTATTTAGGGGTGTTTCATCTCCACTGGCTTGCTCTAAAATTTCTATGGGTTCTTGTGGCCACTTAGGCTTTTTCTTTTGTGAACTTCCCTCCTTACCCTGTATTGGGGTTTCGGAGAATTTAGAAGCCAGTCGCTTACTTCTTCTGAGTGGAGGTGATTCCTGCAAAATGATAGGTGTTGGATTTTTCCTTGTTCTCATTTTTCTTGGTTTACTTGTGTCAGAATAAACAATATTAACCTGTTCTTGCAGGTCAGGGGTTTGGAATTTATCACTGCAGAGGTCTGGAAAATCCTCACCAAGAGTGGTGGGATTAAGAGCTTCCGGAGCTGGAGAGCCCTTAGGAGAAGTTGCTCTGGATGAGGGAATAGCCTTTTGGGATGATTCCCATAATTCTATGTTTCTTGCAATTGCAGGCTTCTCCATTTTCTCTAAAAATTTCTCCCATTTCCCTTCGGATTTCTTACAGAAGTGACACTTGCAGATTAGCTGAATTAACCCATGGTGTTTCAAAGGCCCAGACCCTATTTTATACCTCTCCATGGAAGTATTTAAGGAATCAAACAAGAATTCTGGCATATTAACCCTAAGAGTTGGGTCCTCCTTTCCGTGACGTAGATGGGTCAACATACGAAAGGCAGGCCCTACAACTGTGGTAAGATGACCTTCACAAGTAAAGAACTTTATAATCCATTCAACAACGATACCCCAAGGTTCTAATATGGAAGTTCTCTGGAACCCCTTGTTTTTCCCCCTAGTACTTATTACTACCATTGGATATGGGTCTCCCTCTCTAACAAAAAATTCAGCTAATTTCTGGTACGTTATTTGAGAGGTTTCTTTTATATTTATGTCTTTATGCTCTAATCCAGATAAGCGAGAAATAATCTTAGAGCAGCTTACCTTGAAACACTTCCCTTGAAGTACCGCTTCGCCATTGGTGTAGTTCTCAGCAAAGGATCTTACTAGCTTTTCATTATGGCCTTCAAATTTCCTAATGAAGTTTAACCACCCTCCTTCCTCGAACAATCTGGAGATGCTACTCAACCCCAGTAATTTTTCATTGAATCTGGCTCTGCCTTTCTTTTTCCACCCCCTATTTCCTGATTTTGTACACTGCAAGAAATTCAATTCCAACACAAAACTCCCACGTAGGTTCTTTTTGAAAATATTTCCTCTGGAATTACTTATTTGTTTTATTTGCAGCGTATGCTTCAATGATTTCCAATCTGCATGGAGGTTTGTGAAAGGATTTTCCATACAAGTGATTGATCACCGGGTGGCATGAGTTACTAATTTGGAAGTGAGGTTTGTGCCAATTAATTATTCTTTATTTGAAAATAACTACCTATTTAAAGTGAAAATTAATACTTACCCTCGTTCCGTGATCGCTTGAAGATCTTAATCCTCATAGATTTGATAGGATGATGTGAAGGCATTGGTTGAAATGACAGCGGAGTTATTATGATATGGTGTTGAATTCTATGGGGAACGGAGTTGTCAATGAGGAGTACGGAGTTGGGTGGCTTACCTACAACTAAAACAAAAATAGAAAGACAGATGTATCGGATATTCTGCTAGAAGAATCGCGAAAATTTTGAAATTTTGAAAAAGGTGGCAGAAGATAACCGAAAAAGTTCCAGAGCACGTATTTTGGTCAACGCGCTTGAATGAGTGCATAATTTTTGGAGCATCGGTGTGTGGTGTGACCGAAACAAGAATGAAATGAAGGTTCCGGAGCATCGCTGAAAGATGCAGTCAGAGCAGAATGAAATGAAAGGTTCTAGAGCATCGCTGGAAGATGCAACCAGAGCAGAATGAAATGAAAGGTTCCAGAGCATCGCTGTAAGATGTAGTCAAAGCAGCAACAGAGTGAAAGGTTCTGGAGCATCACTGAAAGATGCAATCAGAGCAGCAACAGAATGAAAGGTTATGGAGCATCGCTGAAAGATGCAACCGGAGCAGTAATGGAATGAAAGGTTCTGGAGCATCGCTGAAAGTTGCAGCCAGAGCAGCAATAGAATGAAAGGTTCCGGAGCATAGGGCTTTGAAAACATCAAGTTCCGGAGCATCGGTTCCATAACGTTCTAGAGCATCTTTGGAGGGTGCTCCAGAAGTTACTCTTTGCTTTTTGAGAAGTCCTACAAAAATATGGAAAATATTTAGCTAAGTCCAAAAATGACACAAGATTAAATGAAGGGAAATATATCAACATACATGCCCATTTATTTTATTATTATTATTATTATTATTATTATTATTATTTTATTTTATTTTTTATTTTTTATTATTATTATTTTTTTTTTATGAACAACAGCCTAACATTTTTACTAAATAGACTTTGTCGTGGCAGAGTCAGCACATTGGACCTCACCTTGCATTTTGACCATCCTTGTAAAGTCTTCCCTATTGACCGGCTTATGGTAGACATGTAAGCGATGACCATTAACCAATAGAGTTCGTGTGTCACCATCAATTGGCTTTAACCAAACAGTTCTGTTCGAAAAGACTTTCTCAACTTCATAAGGTCCCAACCAGTGAGTTCTGAGCTTGCTCTTATGGTCTTTGTATTTAGAATCAAATAACAAGGCCCAGTCCCCATTGTGAAACTCCTTTTCCTTAATATGTTTATAATGTCATACCTTTCGTTGATGCTGAATTAGTTTAGTTTGATGAATGGCATCTAAAGGAAGTTCATCTAATTCACTTTGTTGTAGAACTCTTTCAACTTGGGCTCTTATAAAATCTAGACCTAATTCCATTGCCGTTCATAGAGTTTGTAACTCGAATTCAATGGGAAGAAGAGGCTTCTTCCCAAAAACTAGCTCATAAGGACTGAATCTAGTCGTAGATTTCTAGGTAGTATTGTATGCCCATACGGCTTCAGGGAGCTTCCTGGCCCAGTCTTTTCTTCTAGAAGAGACTGGTTTTGTCAGAATATTTTCCAGTTCTCTATTAGTCACTTCTACTTGGTTGTTCACTTGAGGGTGGTAAGGAGATGACTTTCTATCGCTTACCTGAAAATGATTGGTAAATTCCAGAAGCACTCGAGACATGAATTGGGGTCCTTGATCAGTTACAATAGTTCGAGGGGCTCCAAATTTAAGGAAGATTTTATTATAAAAGAAGTCTGCGACCTATTCTTCCCTAGCTATTCTCAAGGCTTGAAATTCTACCCACTTTTTCAGGTAGTCATTGCAAACTAGTATATACTCTTTCCCTTGAGAGGAAGGATCTATGGGTCCGATGAAATCTAAACCCAATTTTTCAAATGGTTCAAGGACTACCTGAGGCTGCAACAACATTTCTGAAGAAACAGTTGGTCTTCCTACCCTCTGACATTCATCACAATGATGTACATAGTTCTTAATGTCTTTGTGCATTGAGGGCTAATAGTATCTGGCACCTAGGACTTTGTGGGAAGTTCTCTTTGCAGAGTAATGTCCTCCCGACGGGTCATCGTGACAGACCCTCAAAATGTTGTAGGTTTCATCAACTCTTACACATCTCCTCAAAATCATGTCAGGACCACAACGAAATAACATTCCATATCATTAGAAATCATTATCATACATCCACTATCACACATCATTCATAATCCATATCATACATTGAGGTCATAATAAATGCATTCTTTCATTCATCCATAATCCATCTATATATCCATTCATCATTAAATAATAACATCATAAGTCCATTCATAAGCTATTTGCATTCATGATCATAATCCATTTCAAATATTTACATAGAAAATACCAAAAATACAGAAAAGTGCATTTTATAACATTCATTACACATAAGAGCATAATCTACATCACATAGTGGCATAATCAAAATCATATGTGCATTTTCATTCATCATCCATCCATAAATAAGTGTCATTCATGATCATAATCATTTGTTTGCATCATGAAAAATCCAAAAAGATAGCATTATCATAAATCCATACATCTGCATGTATCAGATTTGCATCCATAAAACATACATCCATACATTGAATAATCCATATCCATCCATAAATCCATACATCTTCATGTATCACATTTCCATCCATAAACCATACATCCATACATTGAATAATCCATATCCATCCATTTATCATACATCTACATTTTATAATAAAACCATTTGCATTCATACATCGATATATATATGTGAAAAATTACAAAAATATAATGCATCATTCATACACATATATTGTATAACATCATAAACATTAACATCTCATTAAGGCATCCATACATGCATCCATACATATCATAATCACATAGAACATAAATTAAATGCATCCATCCATATTAAAAACATCAACACATAAATCATCGAACGCTATTGCATATCATATAACCTCAAAGTAATAACATGTCAAGTATACAATGATATCAATAAACTGAGAAATGATACATCAAAAATGTGGTAAAAGTCAGGTCTCTGAATCAAAGAACAAATCAAACGTGACCCTATAATCCTATAGTGTTGTCGCCTAACATCGTAGGTCTCTACCCAACACTACCTACCCCTAATGGTCCTACCCCTGATGGCCCTAGCCCTAGTGGAGGTCCTCCTAGTGGTCCCCCTGGAAGTGGCTGTGTAATCCCTCTATTGGTGGTATGGTACTAGGAGCGACCGGATCTGGATCTAGCATAACTGACCCTCTATGTGGGTGGCACTGCCTCATAGTACCTACCTCTTTAATACTCTTCCTCCTTGGTGGATTCTTTGAGCTCTCTAATGAGGTCACCTGTACTAGTACCCTGAGTCGTGGTTTGTATCATGTCATCCACTGCCACAGCCTGCTCCCCTATCTCCTAGCAGCGTCTCTCTCTGTAGTAAGAGTGGCTACCTAGGCCTACAACTGCACTACCTATCCTTGAACCTATAACTGTGTCAGAGCTTGAGCCTGTATCTAAGCCTAGGTCTAGGCAAGTTGTGCCTATAGTGTCTGAATCTAGCTTTGGAGTGTTTGCACTTGACCCTCCAACCTAGCTATCTGAGTTTGTTGCCTCTGGGAGGGTATCTTGAGAATCATTGGTCTTTATCCACCTGGTTTTGATCTCATCCTCTTGGGGATGACCCCAAAGTCCGGAGCATCTCTTTGTCTCCCAGCACCATCTCCACCACCATCCCCCTCCATCTCCACCACCATCTCCTCCCTCCATCATCACCCTCATCATCCCTTACCTCCTCCTCTGCCTCCTCCTCCTCACCTCCTCCTCTCGACTACACTATTGGCCCTACCCTCCTCCCGACCTCCAAAATGGGTGCAGGCTCATCTGGACTGGATATACGTAGGAAGGGGTGTGTATGGAAATACTTGGCATAATTTTTTGTCATTTGTACATCTACCACCTCTCTGAGATACTACCAAAATATCGGTTGTAAGTCGTAGTACTCTACGCATGTTGCATCATAATCGAGGGTTAGCCTCCACTCTAGAATATCTTATCGATGCTTGGCATAGTGTGCCACACCTTGTGGCATCCCTTGGATCCGCCCATACTATCTATGCACCCTACCCAAAAGAAACCTCCCAATGATGTAGGGAGTCCTCCCAATCAGATACCTGCTATAAAACACGTAAGGCATCTCTGCATTGTCCTCCGCCCAAGCCTCACAATCAACATACAGCCGCCAGATAAAACTATCTAGATCATCCAAGAATCTCCTCCAATACTCCAACTTTCCCAACTTATGTTGGACAAGTGGTCTTGTGTATCCAAAAACATATGGTCATCCTACTGGTCGAGTCGTACCTCCCACTAGTTGTGTGATAGCTATGTGTTGTTAGGCCCAAAGCTACAATAAGGTACATCTTGCTGATAAACTGCTCGCTCGAAGATACACTACCTGGTGCAAGTCATGATACAAATGTACAAACATGCATGAACCCCAAGCATACCTCGTACCATGTGCAATCATACCATCCAACACCCATCCCCAGCCAACTAAAAAGCCTTTCGAACTATGGTCGGGGTAGAGAAATCCTCTAATAAATCCTGCTAATACACATGGTAAGGGCTGACAAGTCGCAATCAACCCTCTCCAAGAGATCTCATACCTAATGAACTGGTCATCTTGAAATAGTTATTAAAGGGTATTTGTACCTCCCTGCTCCTCATGATCATATACCACTAGCTCCCCTACAACCGGTATCCTCAAAATGCGATAAACATCCTGAAGGGTAACTATCATCTCTCTGATCAGTAAATGGAAATTTTTGTGGTCGCTATGCCACTGCTCTACAAGTGCCATCAGTAGCCCTTGGTTAATCCAGTATCGGGGCATGCCTATCAAGGACGTAAGACTGCATTGATCAATAATGGCAAGATCTGTTGGAATCAGCTGTGGGATCATATCCCATGTCCCAAGAAAGTGCTCTCAAAGCCACAGGTTCCCTAAGCCACCCTCCTATAATCAAATTAAAGCATCAAGTCAATAAATCAATCAAATTAGCCAATCAATCAGCTCACGTGAGATTTTGATCAAATCTCGAGGAGAGCCTATTCTATCACTCAACTCTCATTTATCATGATATTGATCAACATCAATCAACCTATCATCATTCCTTGCCTATCATGAGGTCGATTATCAATCAATCAATCAATTGAATCAAATCCTATCATCATTCCTCACCTATCATGAGCACGATCACCAACCTAACAATCAACATCATCCTATCATTGGCTGACATGATCATCAATCATCAAAATCTAGGAGAAATTTATCAAAATCATCAATTTTGGATGAATGCAATAAAAAAAAGTTTTTATGCGTTGATCTACCGAATGCACTAGAAAATCTACTCGATGGGCCAGAATAGAGTTCCGATGTGCCATTTCATGGATGCACTGGACAACAGATCGCATGCGTTTGAACAGGGTCCCAATGCGCTGTTTCCTGGACTAGCTACTTGACCTACCCTATGCACGACTCTATCCTATTGATGCACTAAAAACCCTATGCGCTAATCTAGCATCCTAATGCGCTAAAATAGGTTCTGGATGTGCTAGCCTATTTTTGGGTCCAAACCTAATCAAATGCGCTACTATAGGGTTTATGTGCACTGAAGTGGGTTTTGTATGCACTAAATGTCTATCCTAATGCGCTAAAATGTGTGAAACTACCGAATTTTAAAATGAAATTAAAGTGGGAAAAATTCAAATTCAAAATTGAAAAAATGGTTTTCGGGGTACGTACCGAAGGTCAATAAGTGGCTGGACCCTGGTGGCAACGAACTCGCTCAAATCTGTGTGTGTTCCGCAAAATCCTATCCATATTTTCTCTTCAGGCTCTCAAGTTCTCAAAATGCACAAGTTACAAATGAATTATCTTTTACCCTTTTTTGACCTTTTAAAGGTTAATTAAGGGGTATCTATTGTGGCATTTATTTAATTTTTCAAATGGGCCTTTTTAATCAGCTAATCAATAGTGTAGCGAAACTATGATCATTTTCGTGAGATAAATTAGGTCATCTTTATCAAATATGGTGATCATCAGCATATCAATGAAAAATCATTTAAATCATCAAAGATCCAAAAATCCTTGATTTATCTCCCGAGGGGGCATCCTTTCATCATTGCTGTAAAAATCAGAGATTGGGGCATGTCAAAATTTTTATCAATCGCGGTTGAAAAAAAAAAATTCTTTGAAGCAATGCGTCCGCATACATCACTTCAAATAGGGGAAAAATGTATGCACTTACAAATGGTCTAAGCACGAATTCATTAAATACTTGTTATTTAATTAATAAAATCTTAATTTCTCTACTTATAAATAAATTCCAAAATTCATTTATATAGTTCACTTCTAAATATTCTTCTTATCTAAAATCACTTCTTAAAAATTAATTAAATGCACAAATAAATAAATAAAATTAATTAGTTTTCCCTCTTTCACTTAAATTTGAATTTTTAAATTCAAATTGGCCTCTAATTTCATTTTCCTCTTAAATTGGTTAAATGCACAAATTAATTTATTTGTCATTTTGCTAATTTCCCATCTCCATTTAAATTGAATTTTTAATTCAATTTAGCACATTTCTACATATTTTCCTAACTACCTTCCACCTCACCTACCACCTCACCATGTGTCACATGAAATTGAATTTTATAAATTAAAAATTATGGATTTTCCATCAACAAACCTATAACAAATTTGAAACCTCTTGAACACATGGCTTCTTCTTTCTCTTGATTCCCTTCAACACTTGGAAAATTTCTCTCAAGAAGGGAACCACCTCCATGATTCTCTCTAACTTCTTTGTGCTCAACCCTTGATGTCGCAGGATCACAATCTCATTCATTCATCGCTGCCACATCATTCCAAACTTGGAAAATTCTATAAATAGAACTCATTTCTACAGCTTTTCAACATGTAGAATTTGACAAGTTTATGCTGTAGGAATCTCATTATAGTTTGAGAGCAATTTGGAGAGCTTTGTAGTTTAGTTTTGCATTTTAGTTTCATTTAGAGTTATAGTGGGAATTTTGTTTTGAATAGCATAGTTTATTTCATCTTTCATATAACGTTTCCATTAGATTATCATCATTAATCTTAGCAACATCTTGATTTTAGTATCATCTCATCATAGGATCACTTAGCCTTCAAGCATCAAATATTGAAAATACAAAAATATAGGCATGTAGATTTCATCACAACATCTCATATCTTAGGTTGTCAATATTTGCAAGTTCATGTGCAATACTAATAAGATCTGAGAGCATGATTTGCAGGGGTCCTTGAGATTAGAGAACCATGGAATGAATTAAGAGGAGAGTTGTAGCTTTCATATTTTTCCATTTAGATTTCCTTTTATATAATACATTGCATGAAGGTGTGTTTGATTTTTTTATTTTAACTCACATATTTCACCCACACAACCATCGTCTTCTTTCTTAATTCAGGACAAAAAATCTGCAACTACATTGAATTTCCTTGGTTTGTCAACAATTATCACATTAAACTCTTGGAGGAGCAACAACCATCTGATTATTCTTCCATTCACTACAATTTTATTCATAAGATATTTTATGACCAAATGGTTTGTATATACCATTACTTTATAACCTGTAATGTAGTGTCAAAATTTATTAATGGCATGAATTATAACTAAGAACTCCTTCTTTGTTGTTGTATAATTCCTTTCAGTTGGAGTCAGATTCTTACTAATGAAGTATATAGCATACTTTATTTTTTTCTCATCTTCTTATCCTAAAACTGCTCCAATGGCATCATCAGATGCATCAGCATAAATATGGAATGGTAAGTTCCAGTTGGGCACACGAACGACAAGAGCTGAGATAAGCTTGATAGTTTCAAATGATGGCTGACAATCAGATGTCCAGATAAATTCCACATTCTTTTGGAGAAGAGCAAACATAGGAGCTGCAATTTTATTGAAGTTTTCTATAAAGCTTCAGTAGTATCTAGTATGTCCTAAGAAACTCCTAACATCAAACTAGGTTTTTGGGGTGACCAGTTGTTGTATCACTTCAATTTTCTTTGGATCGACTTTTATTCCATCAACAGAGATGTGATGTCCCAACATATTTCATTGTTCTACCATTTTCAGGCATTTCTCATGGCTTAAGGAAAAATGATGATCCTCACATCACTTTAGCACTTTGTTCAAGATTTGAAGAACTTCATCAAAATTTGAGTTGTAGATAGTAAATTCATCCATATACACCTCCACGCATTCATTGACTAGTTCATTAAATATAGCCAGGATGGCTCTTTGGAATTTTGCAGGAGCATTGCAGAGCCCAAAGGGAAGGACCCTAAATGTAAATGTTCCCCATGGACATGTAAAGGTAATTTTATCTTGGTATTCTACTGCAACCTGTATCTGGTTGTACCCACTGAATCCATCCAGAAATGAGAAATATCTCCTCCCAACCAAGTTATCCAGAACCTGGTCTATGAATGGTAAGGGGAAATAATCTCTATGGGTCACCTTGTTAAGTTCCCTGTAATCTACGCATATTCTCCACTTTCCATTCTTTTTGGGAACCACAACCAAAGGTGAAACCCACATTCTATCAGAAATGGGATAAATAAATCCCACTTGCAGGAGCTTCTCTATCTCAGCTTTGACAATATCTTTCAAGGAAGGGTTGAGTCTTCTTTGGGGTTGGCGAATAGGTTGAACATTCTCAATCTAGATATGATGAGTGCACACACTAGGGTGTATTCCCCTCATATCTGTGTAGTCCCAAGTAAAGGCCTTGGATCTATCTACTAGAACATCAAAGAGTTTATTTTCTTCTGACTCGATCAACCAACTGTTAATGTTTAGAGTTTTTCTTGGTAGCAACATGATGGATTTAACACCCGAATGGTTGGATATGATGGTATACATTGGTCTAGTCAAAGTGTTAAGGGGAAAGATATGAGGAATGGTTTTATGAAGTTTGAAAATATCTTCAAAGAAATATTTTATTCTTGGAATGATATTCACTAGAGGACAAGGAAATCCCATGAAATTGGTACTATTGAATTCAACATTTCCTATATTGATGGGATGTCCTAATATTTCTTCTACATCCTTCATCTCTTCATCGCTTGAATCCATGGTAAGATTTTCCATATCATTTTTCTAAATTCATCTTCCAGCTCTTCACCATATTGTTTGATGACTACCATGGCCAATGAAGCTAGATTTTCTTGTCCGATGGGACCTTCTGGTTCATCAACCCACACTTTATTAAATTTAGCAGGCTTGGCAAGGGGTACAAGAATAAATGTTTTCTATTTGAACCATGTGAAATGGTCATTCCTCCCTCCCTATAGTCAATTTTGGCTGCAACTGTTGTCAGCCAAGGTCTGCCTAGGATTATAGGATAACTATCTTTTGGTGTAAGAGATTGAATTACCTAAAATTCCACAAGATATTCTCATCCATCAACTTTGACCAGAACATTCTCAAGAACACCCTTGGGAATGGCTATGGCTTGATTTTCCATCAGTAAGACTATGGTCGTAGGACATAAGTCAATCAACCCCAATTCTTCCATTACATCAACAGTCATTACGTTAATGGTTGCTCCCAAGTCAACTAATGCATTAGGTATTGCCACTTCATTAATTGTGATTGTTATAAGTGGAATACCTAGATCATCATATTTCGTAGCAATAGTCTTCACAGCTAAGAAGTCATCCAGATAACCATTTATGTGGACAATGTTTATTTTCTTTGGTTTCCTTCCTGGGGTCTTAATACACAACTGTTTGATCAGTTGGTTTAGCTCTGGAATCTCCTTGATGGATTGTAGTAAGGGAACCTCTATTTGCAACTATTTGATTTCTTGAATCAACGCAGTTTTGGTGGGTGAGTACAAGTCCAGAGCACCTCTCACAGTAGTTGGTTTAAGACACTCTGGAAAAGGCATTTGAGTTTTGTTTTTGGCTAGTGAATTGTTCGTCGTTTTAGTTGGAGACTGACCCTCCCCTTTCTGAGGTAGGTCAAAATATTGAGCTGAAGGTGGGGGTATGGTTTTGTCTTGAGGATTTTTCAAGGTTGGTTCAATAGATAAGGGGGTCGTTGTCGTGACCTCGACAGATTTTTTAACCAACTCATCCAATATCTCAACAATAGTTGGGGGCTGAAGTGTTTTCCCATACCTCAATTGTAAATTCCCACAATGTATGGCTTTAAGTCCATTGACATTATCCTATTTAGTAGAATACATTGGAGTATTATGTCAATTATTCTTTGGGTTTGGAACAAATTGCGTCAGAATTTATGGTTGATTAACTTGTTTAGTTTTTTTCTTATTCTGGGGAGGTGGTAAGAAATTTTGTTGTTGAGTGATCCCTCTCCTGGGACCAGTGTAAAATTGATTTTGTTGTTGATTCCATTGAGGGGAAGGGTTATGAGGATACCATTGTTGTTGGTTCTGGTTGGGCCATTAAGGGTTTCCCATGACTGATTTTCCCATTCAGGTGGTCCCCAATAATAGGTTCCCCAATTAGGTGGTACTTGAGGTGCAACCTGGGGCCAAGGTATTGTCCAGTGATTATTGTTTTAGTTATTTTATGGTCTCTAAGTAGGATTTGAATTTTGGTCATAAGATAAGTTGCCTCCAATTCTTTGGTTGACAAAGTTTATTTCTTCCTCAATTGGGGTTGATCTCTTCTTAGAGTTATTCATGGCATTCAAGAGCTCACATTGATCAATGGGGTGGTCCTTATCACAAACCTGGAAAATAGAAATTTTATCAACTTTGTCCAAAGGGAATTCCCTTAACAGATGCTTATTCCGACATCTTGGGCAGTAAATGGATAAGGTCTCTAGATTTCATATTTTAGCCTGTATTCCATCCAACGTGGTATCCAGTTGAACCATAATGTCATTCTTAAGGTTAGCTATCTCTTCACGTAGTTTTCCTATCTCATTGGAAACTTTGAAAAGGGTAGACTTTTGGATCCCTCCTTGAGTATGAGAGAAGTTCTGACATAGCTCAGTGATTTGACCAAGGTCTAGTTGTGACACATCCCCTTTTCCCATTAAATCTAAGCTCCTTTGAGCATCATTGTCAAGACCTTTGAGAAATATGGTCTTTAAAATCTTAACACTTATGGCTTCTTCACCACATCCTTTAGATAGGAAGAGAAACTTATCTAGGTAATCTTATAAGCTCTCGTCTCCATTTTGTCTTAGTTTAAATAGCTCCTCTTTCCTATCGCTCACGCAATAGTAACTTTGGTACTTATGCAGAAAAATAGTTTCCATATCATCCCATGAGGTTATGGATCTCGAGGCTAGCCCCATGAACCATCGCATCGCTAATTCCTTTAGAGTTGAGGGGAAAGGCTTAATTTTTCGATTATCATTCTTGTAGTCATAGGTTTGACACAAGACCTTAAACTCAAAGAGGAACTAGTTAGGGTCCTCAGAAGAAAAACCTCAGAAGGTTGGTAAGAAAGTTGGTGAATTTTTTTTCATGGTTGTTTCATCATCAACGTCAATAGTGATGGGATAAGTAAATTTTTGTGGTGTTGGTGGAGTGTTAGCATTGGAATCTCTATGGTTGCAGTCACAGTCACCCATATTGTTGAAGAGAATATGTTCCTCTTCAAATGTTTGCTCAAATGGGTGAGGCTCAAGAGTTTGGAGAGTAATATGCTCCTCTTCAACTATATGTTCTCTTTCTAGAGTATACAGGAAGGTCTTAGGTTGATTTTGGTTGATCAATTCGTTAGAGAGTTCTTGAACTGAGATTTATTCTTCCCCACTCGTGGTTGGTACTTCATTTGGGGGGTTTTGGTATGAATCTTTCGTGGGGGGCTCATTTCTTGACCATGCAAAAAAGGAAGCCAAAGGACTATTTTATTGCCAAAAGAGGTACTCAAGGTATTTCCTACTAACACTTAGAAAAAAGAATATTCCCTGGCAACGGCACCAAAAAGTGATAGGTTGTCGTTATACCTATCTCTTTAGTTGAAAAGTACAAAAAATATCAATTGGGTAGTGTTCAAGGCTATATGAAATAGGAAGATCCCTCAACTAACTCTCTCATATTTTCTAAGTAAATGGAACAGCTGAAAGAAAACTTGAGTCTAAAGGCCATTAAACTAGAAAATAGGAAACTATCAACCTAAACAACATCACAACTAGACTAGAAAGCATTGAAATGACTAAGCGTATAAGCGTATAAATTTTTGAAGAAGGAAAAAAAGTAAAGAAACTATGAAACATTTGACTAACTCTGAATTAACAAACTTAACAGTAAACAGGAAACAATCTTTTAACTTGAAACTTGACATAAAGGAAAGGTGCACCGGAACTTTAATTAATAGAACTGTAAAGATACTAGACTTCACACTTTATCATTTATAAATTATAAATAACAAAATACTGAAAGTAAAAATACTTATCTATTGATTCCTACAATCCCCCGAGTGGCCAGCTCGTGGGTTTTTCTAAAGTCTAACTCAGGTCACATGCACTGATATCTCCAGAACTACTCTATCCAGTAAAATTCCATTCACAACACTTAGTAAGACATAATAACGTAAACTAGCTTTGCTTTATTAATATTAAGAGTGTAGTACAGAAACACGATTCAAAGATTCATTACAACAGCATAATGATACTCTTCTATTGTGTGTCTTTTTCATTTCTAAAAAATTACATATTTATAAAAATTGTTACCAGAATCCTAGATTTCAAGTGGCGGGAAGTGCCTCTGAAAAATTCTTTCAACTATATTAACAAACTAACAAACTAAGTTTAAAAATATGAACATTAAAGAGGCTCATAACCAAGCCATAAGTCTTTTTAACAAAAAAATACTAAAACAACTATAAAATCCTTGATACATCTAATGCCCTAGAATTCAGCGCCTCTAGCGCCTGTCTTCAGCCTTCATGGATTGTGCGTTGAGTCTTGAATGTTGAACTTCCTGTGTTGAATTCCTTTGGATGGACATGATGATCGAGAAACCTGTTTACTTCTACAAAATCTAAACTATTAAGTCAGTGCGGGTTAGATAATTTAAATTAATTCAAAGAAATAAAGTTCATACAATTTTCTAAAAAAGAAAGCACTTATTAATCCTAAAGGTAGCTAATTGGCAGAGTAAAAGGGTTGGAAAAAGATAGGAAAGGGTTTTTAGTCACTGATATCATTGAGTTTATTTTTAACTCATCACTACGAATGTTAAATGGATCTAGCATAGGTTTATGTCAACTGATATGATGTGAAGATGAAAGTTTTTTTGGGGTTAAGGATGACATCCTTAGTTTTGATTTAAAATGAGGTTACTTTAATTAAGCCAACCTAATTGATGTACTTGATTATATACGGTATATATATGTCAACTCTTTTGAGATTGAGTGAGAGGAAGAAAGATAAGAGTTGTGTGTGTGAACAAATACTAGAGTGATCAAGAATTGCAAACGTGTGAATTTGTATAAATAAGCGGAAATATGTGTTGTATACACTTGCAGAGAAGTGTCTCATATATTGTGCTTCACCGGAATTGAACTCCAGCACAAGGAAGGTGCATTCTATCTCATTTCATCTCTTGGAAGTGATCCACTCTGTTTTGTAAACTATTTCAAGTTGTGAACCTTTAAGGACAGTGTGTCCTAGCAATTAGCCCTTGTAATATTCTATATCCGGATATATTATATTGTGAGTTAATCCTCATCGTGGTTTTTCCCATTTTAGGGTTTCGAAGTAAAAATATGGTGTTGATGTGTCTTATGGTATCATGCTCTTTTCAATGTCTTCATTCTTGTTTACAATTAAATATGCTTTAATAATGGATGTTTTATAGTTGAATGGTTTAATGGAATATTGATTCACCCCCCTCTCAGTATTATGGGTATTCAACACATACAACAGCAGGGATGAACTTTTTTGAAGACGGGTTAGCAACCAAGAGAAAACCTTCTGCAAAGGGAAGAGAACTCTCCTCACAAAAGGATAGGCCAATACTAACACTATTGACCTCTTCATTGCATGAACTGAAACAAAAAGGGAAAGTTTCTAGCTCACATGGTGATACAAAGTAAGCATTATTTTTTGTTGATTTTTGCAAGAAAGACCTTCCTCATGCACCTAAAATGAAAAGATTTGAAGCTTAGACATACTACCAAATTCAGCAACATGAGAATCACTCTCATGATGAATTTGTGGCTACTCAATAATTACTAAATTACTTGTATTGATTCACACTTCATCAAAATAAACCTCATATTTTTGAGACACTTCAGGTGAAGAACTGAATTCTTCATATCGTCTCTTTGTATTCATTATTTCTTGGCAACTAGCTGCAACAACATCATACTCCTGGCATGAAATGGATGCCACATCCTCTATTATCTCCTCACTCTTATGATTCCCACAAGGATCCTCCTTTGGGGATGAAGGTTTGACATCCAATCTTGAACAAAAATATTCTATGTCATCCCATAAGAGGTCCTCCACCTCAAAACTGTAGACCTTAATAGATAGAGGAGTTTTCTCCACTATAATAGGGGCTAAAAATGTCTATTGCTACTACTCCAAAATCTTGGAGTTGTCTTCATCCATCAAGTTGGACTCAAGCTGCTCAAAGGTCTCCATTGATGTAGGTATAGGTGATCTCTCGTCCTCATTTTCAATAAAATAAGAGATGCCATCAAATGAGAGGATTGATTCCTCTACTGCATCAATTATCTCTACCTATATAATGTCTTACTATTGCAACTGGTCATCTTCAATTGTTTCTTGCAGTAGACCAAGACACTCATTATGTGGAGAACATGAAGTCTCTTTAGCAACAACCTCATCACCCCTAAACTGGAACAACTCCCTCTTCTATTCTTCTGACCATCTTAAATCCCATCCAACTGATCCACCTTTAAAGAGTGAAATAGCAATAGGGGGAGAAAAATAGTCAAAAGGGAATTGAAATTCTTATGGAAGCTCTAGAGGGGGCTGCTCAATAGGACTAAAAATTTAAGCTTCCTCGGGGATAGGCTCCCATGAAGAATGGAGTTTCTCAAAACTTGGGATCTCCAACATAGGATATTTTCTTGATGAATCAGGAGTTCAATAAGGGTTTCAGGAGGCTGATTAGGATTCTTGAAACTAACAAACTTGTTCTTATGTACCTACCCCTTAGTAGGCTACTCTGGGACTAGTGGAGGTGTTTTCTTGAAACTAGGCACATAAGGGGTTGAATGAGTTCTATTTATTTGTTCTAGAGAAAGGGAAAACCTGAGTTGCTCTTGCCTAGCAGTAGTGTCCTTTGTTGTACACTCCTCTTGTTGTTTCCTTCTTTGTGCCTCCAACTACTGCTCATACCTCCCTTGAGCTTCTATATTTTTTCATTGAGGATAGTGAGCTTCATGGGAAAGCTCATACTGCTATGGGAAATAATCTTCTTGCCCCTAATAGGCTTTATTAGCTCACTCCTCTCATTTTCAGTCAAAATCTTATTGCTCCTTAATCTTAATCATTTGTCTATACAGATCCCTCAACATGGATACGAGTTCACTCACATTTTGAGGTTAAAAGTAAGAATAAGGGGTATCTTGGGGTTACCGATAGGAATATTGAGAAAAGGGGGGTGGGTGGTAAGCATTTTGAGAAGATTGAAAACCCACAACAATATTTTTTTTGAAATGAAAGGGGAGGCATAACCAGTCTGATATTGTTGATTGGGAGGTGCAAATTTGGCCTTTTCATGATATGAGGGAGCATGCATATGGTTTCCACAATAGTTTTGCATTATTTAAGAATGGAAAAGTAATAAACCCTCGAAATAATTTATAAAATAAGAGTAGAGGACTGCTCAACCAAAGATTATGGGTACATACCAGCAAAGACCCAAATAATATTATTGATTCTCCAGGTGCTTGAAGAACTACCTCCAAAGGCTAAAATGTTGAAGAAGGCACCACTTCCTCAATAGAATGAAATAGAACTGATATTGCTTGAACCATTAGATATGAATGGATTCACCATGGTGTTTAAATATATGCCTCAAAAGGAAAAATACACTAGAGAAAACACCAAATTCTTCGGTAAAAAGAAACTAATCTCATTGGGTGTGCCAAGAATTGTTGTCACATGAAGTCGCACCACATTGAACATAGGGTTTAGCATTCCAATGACACAATGGAAATGACCTCAAGGTGTGGGACCTTCTTTGTATGAAGTCAAATTTCTAGAGAAGGTCAGCTTCCTGTTTCGACCCCAACTACAATGTGTTGGTCTAACACCCAACACATGAAAATCTACCACTACCCTAATCTAAAAACTCACAAGGGAAAAGGGGAAGAAGGAATGCATGAAAGGGAAATGGGAGGTGGTACACCGAGATGGAAAATTTATTTCCTCCTAACCAAGATTTCTCAGTACATCAAAGAAGAGGATCAAAAGACTCACGTAGCTCTCTATTTGGTCGATTCCTAGAGGAAAATATGAAGGTTAGGGTTTGACAGGGTGTTGGAAGGAAATAAATATTTTCAAACAACAATTATAAAAAATTTAACTCAACATATATGCATGGAAAAAGACAAAAAAGCACTCAGATATGCAGGTAATGAAACTTACACAACCATAAACAAAGTGAGAAGAGGCATTAATTATCAGATTCATTAATGTAGAGGCATAGAGCCAATTTTATAGTTGTAGAAATAAAAAATACATAATTTTTCCAACGGAAAACCTTAGAGAAGCTAGAGGAAGAACCCTTATGAATACAATTCCTACCTTTATAGATTAGGCATAGCTTGGAACCACAAACCAAACCCTAACACTAAATAGGGTTAGCAATGAAGTCTATGTGTGAAAGGATGGAGCCATCCCATGGCAACCATGATTAGGGCATAGGTTTGTTAGAAAGATAAACAATCAACAATAAATGAGCATGGGAACCAATAATATCCACTTGCAGAAGTCAAGGGAGCAATAGATGTTGTCCTTAAAGTCTAGAAATTAAAACAGGCCGCTCAGAAAGGTAGCTCGAGCATTTATGTCACTGCCCAAAAAAACACGTCAAATCCATTGAATATCGTGGCTTCGGGCTCTAAAGGAACCCTCTACTATGCATTAAATGGTTTGGAGTTGTGAAAGAGCATATTTGTTGGGGATCTAGCGTTGGACCTACTTCATTTCGCTTATACATCATTGGCATCAGATCGTCGGGGATTAGGCTTCGGGCATTCGCCATACCGCATGCTACAAGAAGGAAGAAGGAATAAAGTAGACAGAGTGAACCATGAAGTTTGAAAGGTCATCCATTGTTGGGTGTTAGAGATCAAGGATACGGCTTATGCCTTATTGCAAATATGAAAAAGGGTAAAGGGTAAGACTGAATCCCAAAAAATACTATCAAACGTTAGGGGTTAGAAGGGAGGATTACCTCTTACCTAAAGGAAGTAAGAGGTAAGGGAGGAAGTTAACACTCGAAAGTCTGAAAATTCAACATTTAGTCGATTCTTCGAAGGAAGGAGTGAAGGTGAGAAGGAAAAAAGGTGAAAGATGAAAGTCTGATTCCTAAAAGATGAAAATATATTTTGGGGTTCAACGATTAGGAGGAAGCCTTACTTCATGCTTGATAGAAGCTATGGGAAAGAGGGAAGGTCAATGCTCGAAATTTAAAAATGTATTTCGAGAATTGAGACCGAGAGGAAGGCTTAACGCCTATGTTAAAAAGATAGGAGGTAAGAGGGAAGCCCGACCCCCAAAGTATAAAAATTTGAGATAGTTAAATTTTTGAAGGACTTAATCAATATTTGATGGTCGGGTGGGAGGCTTACAACCTATGAAGGGAAAGCAGTAAGGCTTAAGAGGTAATCTCAACCCCCAAAGTCTAAAAAATTAAGATAGATAAATCTTGAAAAACCTCTTTGAAACTTCAATGATCGGAGGTAAGGCTTAAGGCTTACCAAAAGGAAGTGATAAGGGTTAAAGGATAAGTTCGATGGTCAAAACCCGAAACACTTAGGAGAAAATGGTAGAAAAAAGGGTGAAAGAGAGGAGTGAGAGCGATGGAGAAGGTATCCTAGTATGAAGGGAAGCAAAAAACTGAAAGCCCAAAAATCAAAACTTTATTATTAATTAAAACCTATCAAAAATAAAGGAATCATACCCAACGTATTGACAGTGACCAAAAAATAATTGTATTATATGAAATAATGCATATAAAGTACCACAATGTAACATCAAAGTGACTTAATTTAATAGATCAACCAAATAAATCCACCAAAGGCTATGTAGGAGTTAATGGTGACTCCCAACACCCCCAAGAATAGTTGCTAGACCAAAATATCTTCCACAAGAGAGAAAATGGCAAGAATAGCTTGCTATATTATGAATGCAAGTTTGATTGATTAAATGTACAATGAGAAGCCTTTCTTGTATAGGCAAGGTGTGATTAAGTACCAACATTAAATGGTTGTGTCATAATTAAATGACATGAGCCAACATTAAATGACCCTAGAACTCTAATATTTAATAAAAACTAAAAAGATAAAATCTTATCTAAGATAAATATGCTTAGGACCTAAGTAAACATGTAAATAGGCCCCACTAATTAAATAGTTAGGTAAGACACCTATTTACACCAACAACGGTTACACAAGTGTTGTTGGAATGTTGACAATTCTTCCAAGTTTGATTGCTACTGAAATACTCATGTAAAGACTTGCATTAGAAGCATGTTGTAATCTCTTTCAAATTTGATAATACATTGTATAGGTTTTAGATTGTAGGGTTTTCATCTTGAAAGGATTTTCGTCACATAAATCACCATGTTATATATTTTTTTTATCTTTTTATGAATATGTTTTAATTATATTAGAAAAATAGGTTTTGAAGGGACCTGAAACCCTTTACATCACTTTAGAACAAAATGTTGCTATAAGAGAAAAATGCATTAAAGAAAAAGCAGCAGACAAAAGTAAACCAACAACCAAAAAACAATGACCCAATAGCAAGGAAGCATAAACAGAAAAAATAACATAAACACAAAAACTATTTCATATTTTTCAAGGTGTTGGCCACTTTGATCTCCTAGTTGAAGTGCAGGTTGACCATGTCCATTAGTTCTTTCTTTTCTTCTTCGAACATCTTCCTAAGGTTCCCCCTTGTTCTAGTGCTAGGGCCTTTTGCCTCTTCTTTAACGGTCTTCTTCCCCTTACCTTTGGAGGTCTGGTCCTTCTCAAACATGTCCGTAAAGTACAATTGATTCTCCCTAAGCCAACTAATCTTACTAAGCAGAACCTTCAGGGACTCTACACTATTTCAAACCAAGCTATGACTAACTTGTAATAATTTCTTGATATCCTCATTCATTTCCTTAACCCTTCCCTCCATTTCACCAAGGAAATTCTCACACTGGGCTTTGAAATCAGAGAATGAGTATTCTAAATCTACCAACCTCTCAATAAGAAGGTTTGAAGACAAGCCCTTCGGTTGGTTCGAGATGTTCTCCTTCAAACCCCTAATCATGATGTTAACCTTGTTGAATTCCTGCAATACCCATTTAACAAGTTTAAAGGTTCATGTGGCACCCGATCAAGCCATATCCAACAGCTCGAACATGGAGGTATTATCATCATTGAGATAAGAAAAATCCTCAAAAAGAGGATTAACCTTCAATGGCTCTAGCTTTCCAAGGTTCAAATTCACACCAACATCGTCACTCAAAGTCCTCTCAACCAAGGCCTCCTCATTGCCAGAACCCCAACACCCTCCCCACGAGGAGAAGATTGTCGAATAGGGGAATTATCAATATCAACAGTAGTGTTCACTGCATCCTTTACCTATTCTGGAGTATCCTTCTTACCCTTCCTACCACCTTTTGAACCCTACTTCTTCAATTTAGAGATCCTTCTGGAAGGCCTCCACAAATTCTCCTTAACCACATTAACCCTAGCCTCCATAGACTAGTCCTTCTCCTTACTACCCAATGCACCAAAACCTTGGCCATGAATCTCAGCATTCTCCTTAGGATGAGAACCACCAAAGCTAATATCAGTGTCCTCCCCATCAGATAGGGACCCATGGGAATATAAATTCTACAAAACTAACCTCTAGGCGGGACCCTTTTTCTTTAAATTCCCCTTTTTTATTTTTTTAGAGGGGGTCTCCACAGTGGACAACGAACCCCCCAAAGTGTTATCATCTTCCACATTCCAATCAGCATCACCATCAACACTCACCTTTGAGCTAGTCGAAAAAGAATCCTCACTTATGACCTTCTCCTTACCCTTAACAAACTTGGTTGGAGTATGAGCTCTCACATGCTCCATGATGAGCAAAATGAGGCCTTCATGAAGAATAGGTGCCCTACAATTCTTCAAGTGGGCATAAATTGAAACTTCTAGGGATGAGAGGAGAAAAAATGGGAAAGAAACATGCAACCCATGTCTAAAATGATTAAGTAGGGTAAAGTGGTGCCCTAGGATAGCAGTAAACTGGCCATCAAGAGTAACATACCACATTATAAATTTTTCCACATCAGCGTAGATACGCTTCAGGGAAGGTTGTTCATAACCCCACGAGGGTATCTTTATCATCTTCGCTCATTCATTATCCTTGAAGAATTGATCCATAATATCATCATTGCTCTGTCTTTCCTTAAAAAAATTATGGCCATCCATCAGCAACCTAGTAATAAAGGAAATAAAGTCTTCATTAATAACAAACTCCATGCCTTTCACCTTCAAATATCTATTGTGCTAGAAGTGAACAAACTACGCAGAGGCTTTGGGGTCATGGCCATGAAGCCTCTCCAAATAGGGCAAAAAATTCCCATGCCTTAGGATTCTCCAAATTTTACACTTATTCTTCCATCTCTCACAAGTTAGAGGTTCAATCCTACTCCTATCTCCACCCATTTTGACAATCACCATTAAAAAATACCAAAGCCTAATCACACTTGCAAGATTAAAAATGAGCATAGGATTAGGCAATACATAACCCACAAAACATGTGGTAATAATGAGGGAAATAATTGCTCGATCAACCTATATCACAAGCTCAGAATTACCTATCATTTTGTAATAAAATCTTAGCTTCCTCAAGAAGGAGAGAGTACTCCTCTCACACCTTGAAATTATTAAGGTTGACAACCTCATTTGCAAAAAAATCAGCCAAGGAATTGCCTTCCCTATAGATATGTGTGACACAAGTCTCATCAAAGGATCTCAAAATCATGATAGAATCCACAATAAAATGTTCAACAGTCCAGCTCAACTTCTCTTTGCCAAGTAAGAAATTAACAATATTGAGGGAGTCTCCCTTAACCCACAACTTTGAATAACCCCTATCTAACGCAAACTTGATGTTGATGTAAGTAGCTTCGGCCTCAGTGTGATGATTGGTCGGATTTCCCAATGGGAGTTTCATTGCACCCAAGAACCTACCATCTTTATTCCTCAACACCGCCCCACAACCTGTAGGCTCAGGATTACCCTTGTTTGCCTCGTCAAAATTAATTTTAACCCACCCTGGGGTGGGGGCTTCCATTTAGTATTCAATCTAGCATTCATGTTGGAATTAACTAAACCAAAAGGTAGAGAAGTGATCTTCCAATTAGTAATCACAAAGAGATCATAGCCAATCAAAAAAGAAGATGGAGCACACCAGGTAGATTCCTGAAACTGAAGGGAAAAAATTTCCGAAATGGCCCTCTGAATTTTTATAGACACTATCCACTTTAACTTTGGAGTCGCAGAAAACACTATCCACTTTAAGTTTGGAGTCACAGAAAATTTTGTTATTTCTTTGTTTCCAAATACCCCAAGCAATATGAGGGGTCATGAGTGCCCAAATCCTTTGAAGAGGAAGGGATGAAGAGGGACACTTCCATTGATCAACAAAGTTACAAAGAGACTCAGGGAACACCCAGTCTGGTTCTAGAGAGAAAGAAACTTGCTCCAAATGACAAAGGAAAAATTGCAACCAAGAAAGAGATGAAAAGCACTCTTCGCATTTCACTCACAAAGCATGCATCAATTAGGCATAGCAAAGCCCCTTCTACAAAGGTTATCCTGAGTCAGCACCTTACTTTGCATTAAGAGCCAGAAAAATATATTCACCTTAGGGATCAACATCTTATTCCATAGCTTCCCCCAAAAAGGAAAAGGATCAAGCTTTTCCAAAGAGTTGACAAAGGCTGAGGAAACAGAAAAGAAACCATTAGCACAAGGTGCCCAAATAACACGATATAGATTCGATAATTAGGGAACACGAATATTGGCAAGGGAATTCTGTAAAACAAGCAATGAAGGGTCCCAATTATACAAATCTTTCCACAAATTATTATGTGTATAATCAACCACTATATGACTAAAAATATGCTTGCAAATGGAAACCAAAGGAGGATCCCATGGAAGATTCACAAATGGACCACCATCACACCACACATCCTCCCAAAACAAAATCCTAGTACCATCACCCAGTAGACACTTAGCACCCTTGGAAATGAGTTCCCTACAGAGGACAATATTCTTCCAAAAGCAAGACCCCAAAGGGATAGCATCAGCATGCAGGAAGTCCCAAACTCTTCCCACCCTAGCCAAGTATTTATTCTTCACCAGAGAGGACCAACCGGCCTCCCCATTAAGTAATCTTCAGATGTTCTTCGAAAGGAGGGCCTTCTTAAAGGACCTAATGTTCCTCAACCCTAGGCCTCCCCACTTCTTCGTCTTATAAACAAGGTCCCAAGAAACAAGATGAATTCTAGACTTGTCTTCCACACCTAACCACAAAAACCATCTCATGATTTGCTCCATTTTATCTTTAAATTTTTTCGGAATCCTAAAAAGGCTCAAAGCATAAAGAGGAAGATTTTGCAAAGTGGAAGAGATGAGTTGAACCTTACTTGCCTAACTAAGAGGGCACCCTTCCACCCAGCCACCTTCCTATTAAAATTATCCAAGAGCCCAAGCCAGAAAGAATCTAGAATCTTAGACACACACCAAGGAAGCCCCAAGTAAGTTGATGGCAAGTCACCACGATTGTAAGATAAAATCCTTGCCAATTTTAACTGAAGGAATTCTGGGGTATAGAGGAAAAATAGTTGACACTTAGGAAATTTAACATTATGACCAAAATCCTTCTAATATCCGCCAATCACCAACTTAATAGCCCTAATTTCATGGACCGAAGATTCTCCCATCATAATAGTTTCATCAACAAATTGTTGATGAGTGATAGGCTCACACCTGGACAGGGGAACTAATCCCCTAATAGAACCAACCACCAATGCCTTATGAATATTTTTCCCTAATACCTCAAGCATCAGGATGAATAGAAGTAGAGAAATAGGGTCTCCCTATCTAATGCCCTGAGATCTCCAAAATAAGGGAGAAGGGGAACCATTAACAAGAAAAACAAAGGAGGGGGTTGAAATGAGCTACTCCAGAAGTTGCAAATTTTTTTGGAAAAAACCAAAACGAGCAAGCACTAGTAACAATAACTTCCAATTAACTCAATCATATGCTTTGAGAAGATCCAACTTAAGGAAGAAACTCAACTTTTTATTTGAAACAAGAGAATGAGCCACCTCATGGACCATAATAATGGAATCCAAAATTTGACAACCCCTACCAAAACCACTTTGTTGCTTGGATATAAGGTCGGGTAGAATTCTATGAATTCTATTAGCCAAGACTTTGGAAAAAAACTTATATATAGAATTGCACAAACTTATCAGCCTAAAGTCCCCAAACCATTAGCATCAACAAATTTGGGAATCAAAACAATAAAAGTAGTATTCAATTCCTTTAGCAATCTTCGGCAGCCAAAAAACTCCTTAGTTGCATTGATAACATCTGACACAACAATATCCCAACAATATTGAAAGAATAGAAAGGGGAAGCCATCAAGCCTAGGGGCCTTGTTACCTTCAAAGGAAAACACGGCTTTCTTAATCTCATCCAAGGAAGGAATCGCAACAAGATCCTTATTATATCTTCATAAACCATATTAGGAATGACTTATAACACAGAGTCCAAGCTTTGTTGATCCCAAATCACATCATCCTTGAGAAGATTTTCAAAAAAGCCAGTAGTAGCACTCCTAATAGCCTTGCATTAGTCAGAAGCAACCCATTAGCCAAGATGGAGGAAATCCTATTAGAATATTTGTGCCTAAGAGCAGTGAGATGAAAAAACTTAGAGTTTCGATCACCAAACTTGAGCCAAACAACTCAAGAGAGTTGTCTCCAAAATTCTTCCTCTTTGGAAACAATATCATGCATTTGATCCAAAAGAGAATCTTCCAACAGCTGAAGCTCCTTTGACAAACCTTTAGACTGAATTTCCAATTGAACCAAGTCCAATCGCTGAGCAAGAGATTTCTTATGATAAAAAATATGCCTGGAAAGGAATCCTTATTCCATCTCCTAAGGTTCCATTTCACAAAAGCAAGATTTTTAGCAATTTTGTACATAGCACTTCCATCTATATTCACTTGCCACCAACTCTTGACACAATCCATAAATCTTGAGTCCCTTAGCCACATTTCTTCAAACCAAAACAGAAAATATTTCCTTCTGCCGATTTTATCAACCACAAAAGATGTAGGAAAATGGTTTGAACCACATCTCGTGATAGAAGAAAGAGAACAAGAAAAGTCGACAAACCAAGAAGTTATAACCAGAGCATGATCCAATCTAACTTGAATATTATCCACACCAACTCTTCTATTGGACAAGGTAAACTTGGACCCCAACAAGTCCATATTTATGAATATGTTTCTCCACTTCCTATAATTGTTTTGGATAAAAAATTAATATTTGTACATCACTCTTTTCATTTTCACTCTTTTCAAGATTAGTATAGGAAGCTATTTTCACACAACTTGCTTCCTTCATTAATAAGAGATTTGGTTTTTTTTAGTGTTGAAGGACTATAGTAAATTACTAAATAAGAGCATAGATGATTGCCATAAATTTGTTCAAAATTTAACTAATAATGGTTCTATTTCAATGAATAACGTGTTGTAATTTCTAGATAAAATTAGAAATCTTTACTGTCTTTATTTTGGTTTCTTTTTCATCATAAGACCTATAAGATCCTATATTGTTGTTTTTTGAAGTATTTCTATAAGGGAGAGGTCTTCATTTAGTTGACTCCCTAACTTAGTTGCATTAAAAGTATAATCCAACCTCTAAAAAAATCAGAGAAGAATGCACTTTAAAGAAAAGATAATCAAATAGGTGAAAATACAACAAAAACTATGAGCTCAAGATTATATATGGATTGGATGATTGTAAAAATAATTTAATAAAAAAAAGTAAATTGTATGGTTAAAATCAAAATAGCATAAATGGATATGAATTTTTAATCATTTGTCAAAAAGTTGGATAAATTAAAGATTAATTTCATGCCAAATTTTCACATGATTATGTCCATACTAATTAAATTCAAGAACATTTTGAATGCACTGGTAGATGAAACCATTGAACTAGCTTATAAGTCATTCAATATCACTCAATATCATATAAAATTAGTAAAAAATTAAAATGATATTGATATTTTCTAACCAATTAGAATTCTAAAGAGCTTGTTATATATATTGCTATATATATTGAGCTTTAAATAGTGAATCAAAGAAGTTAGAGACTTGCAAGGAGCTTAGTGTTTACTACTTGTAAATAAACTATTAAAAACTTTGTGAGTTGAGAAAATAGTACAATTATGTGTTGGTATTTCTTAAAGAGAAGACTATGTGCCTTTGTTTCTCTCCTAATAATTTATTATAGTATTGTGTCATTGTTCCTCTCCTAAAAATCTATTGTAATGTATTTATAAGATATAGTTGAAACTATCAATACTTTTATAATGACCAAGTGTGTGGCTTAATGCCTTGTTGTGTAATCTCATTAACTGAGTGGATGATGGTTGATTATTTGACCCTTACTCACATTACCATATGGTACCAAAACCATGATAATATTGTACATTCAAAAAAAATTGGAGTAAGTGTAATAGTTTATTGAATGGATGTGATAAGTTGAGAGAGAATTTAAAGGAATTACAAGTTTATTTTTATAATTGAAAGTTCAATTTCAATGAAGATAAATATCTAATATATGGCTCACACAAAAATATTTTGGAAAATAAAGAGATATTTAACACAAAAGATGAAAGGAAAATCTTTTTGAGATGATAAGAGTTATGCAAGATAGGTAAGATTCTATAAAAACACATAAACAATTTGCAGATGTTACTTTAAAAAATAGTAAAGGAAAAAAGGAGCAACACACAATCCAACCACTAGTGCCTAGATGAAATTATGAGAGAATAATCAAATTGATAAAAAAAAAAATTATGGTGAATTTAGTAGTTAACACCCATATATTTCAAGTGACAAATTTTCAAATTGGTAAAAAAAATTCAAACACAAAGAAAAGATTAATGGTGAATTTAGTAGTTAACACCCAAGTGGCAAATTTTCTTAAGTAAAGCCACCTTTACAAGAAATGTGTAGCATATATAAATACAAAAGAAAATGGAGGAGGGAGAGCTACTTCGAAAAAAAAGCAATTTTTCAATAATATCCATAAGATTTAAAAAAACCTAAAAATAAGAAAAATAGGGGTTTCTATAGAGTTTTTAAAATGAAAAATTAAGATTGTGAGGGTCTGTTAATTTTTAAATCTACTGGCATCAAATGTGGAACATATCCAATTTAAATTATTAATAAAAGGAGACAGATTTGTAGCATTTAAAAATCATAGGTATGTTATCTATTTTATTAGTTAACATAAAAACTAGCATAAAAAAATCACAAATAAAATGGTAGCCAAATATTTCAAAGCAAAGATATGTTAAACAAGCTAAGGGTAAAGTTCCAATTCAAATAAGGTAAGATGTCAAATTGTTACATTTAACTAATATGTCATTGTTACATTTAACTAATTAGTACACAATGAGTGGTTATACAATGGTCACATACATCAAGGTCAATGTATGGGTTTGTGGTAACATCTTAGTTAATGTTTGTTTGTTAGATATAACAAGTGAGGTGACCACACACATTTATTGTGAAGTATTATGAACAGTAATGGAGGCTACTCAAGAATAGAAGAATTAAAATCCAAATGGATTGGACATGTTAGAATCCAAATGGCTGGACATGTCAATGATAGAAGTCACTATCATGGTGGAAAAAGGTACTCAAAAAAATTTACTATGAAGGGCCAGAGGATATTCAATAAAAATAATTAGAACATAAATTACATTACCACATTGCAAAAATATAATGGAACAACATTTACGGCAATCTTCTCTAATGATAATAGGTGCTACTCAAAAATGTGAATTATACCTAAGCCACTACCACATTGAAGAAAGATAATGAAACAACATTTATAACAAAAATTGTAAATGATAATGGAGACTACTAGGAACCAATATCACCTTGGAGAAAGGCAATTAAACAACATTTTGTATAGAGACTACTATGAGTGACTGTGGAAAAGGCTAATGAAACAACATTTATAACAAAAGTTGTAAAGGATAATGGAGACTACTAGGAGCCACTACCACATTGAAGAAAGGTAATGAAGCAACATTTTGTATGGAGACTACTCAGAAGTCGAAACATTGGAGAAAGGTAATCAAACAAAATTTATTAAAAAAATTGTAAATAATAATAGAGACTATTATAAATGAAATGAAACAAAATTTAACTAAAATTGTTAATGATAATGGAGACTACTAAGAATGGTAGTGGTGGTAGTGGAGACATTGGAGAAAGGTAATGAAACAAAATTTATAAAAAAATTGTAAATTATAATAGAAACTACTATGAATGAAATAAAACAAAATTTATAACAAAAATTGTAAATGATAATAGAGACTACTAAGAATATCTTTGTAGTGTTTCTTTGTTTTAATAAAAAATTTACCCTTTTTTATGTTAAAAAGAAAATATGAAAATACAAATATGTTTAAAGAACTTAAAGCCCTACAGAATCAATAGATGACTGAACCAATACAAGAAAAACGAAAATCTTGAAGCAACATTATTCTCTTCAAAAACAAAACACATTTTGATTAGCACCTTAAAATTCAGTGTCAAGATCTCTCATATGGGAGCCATTTTTGGGTATCTAAGAGGCCAATGCATTGCATTGTGTTTGTCTTAGCATTATACATTCAGACCACCTGCAAAATTCCTTGCATGGATATGAAAGGATGCTTTATGGATATAAAAAAGCCAACCCGGTAACTTTGAAATTGACATTTTTATTTTTAAGCATTTCGCCCACTCTATACTATAATTTACATTACAATGTACAAATCATACACTATATGATTGATGATATATAAACTACTCAGTAGCCAACATAGACTGCAGCATTTACAATATAACACTCATCAGTTTTCTCTCCCACGTATTCTCCTGTTGAGCACACCAGCCCTCCTTCCACCACCTCTATTTCCATCACTTCACCACTGCAACGTAAGTTATATTAAAACAATGTTAATTAGATTATGGATACGTTTATTTGGATCACGAAAACGTTGATGCAAAAAAATAGTACAAGTAAAATCCATAAAATAATGTTACTTAGATTATGAAAATAAATTTATTTGGATCACGAATCCGTTTACTTGGATCTTGATTCAAAAATAGCACAAGTAAAATCCATAAAACAATGTTACTTAGATTATGGAAACAAATTTATTTGGATCATGAATCCATTTACTTGGATCACAAAAACGTTGATGAAAAAATAGCACAAATGAAATCCATAAAAAACATTATTATTAATGTTACTTAGACTTTAAGTTAGAGATTATTTAGTATAATTCATCATTATTCAATTTTTTTTGGAGACTTCTCCCTTTTAAAAATTGAGGGTATGCGTTTTTACCTAGTCTAAATCTTAATAGTGAAACAAAACAAAACAAAACAAAAAAATCTTAATAATGAGAAAACATCTGTTATTAGAAAACATAAAACTTACTATGGGAAAACAGCTTTAACTTGTTCAAGATCAAGAGAATTCTTAGTGAATCGAGGAACACCCAGCTTCAGCTTTAGCTTCATATATTCCTGATTTACCCCTGGAAGGGTACCTGTCAAAAACACTTATATTTCATTTATTGATATTCATTTCCTGAAACTTACATGCACTTTTGAGAATTTATATTTTTCATGTTAAAGAAAGTAAGGAGAAGAAAAAGTAATGAGGGTTAAACCTCCTCGAAAAGCAGGAATACAATTTTTGCAAATGGCATCTTTGCAAGCTCTCATGGCTGCCATGGTTATGTCCTGCCTGTGCAAATAGAAATGGGGGCAATGGCAGATTATACAGAATGGAATAACATATTATGTTAGAATTGAGATAATAGTATTGTGTTATAAAGGAGAGGAGAGAAGAGTCACCCACCCATGCTGATCATAGCCAGTGCCCATCTGAACAAATAACAATTTCATGGGCTGAGGAACCACATCCATTATATGAAGTATTTGCAGAAGATCTGATTTACAAATTTCCTTCTATGGAGGATGAACCAGAATATGAGTGATGGAGATCGATTTACATGGATATATGGAAGGTAGAAGATAAATGATGTCACATCTTTGGAATGGGAGAATAGATGTCATGAGAAGGAAGAGGGTTGAAGACAGGTGCTAATCTAGACTTTCAAGGTGTAAACAAACATATTGATGTTGCTCTGGAATTCAGGATTCTTCAACACTTGGAAAGAAGACAGATTGATTCTTCTTTTTTAGATAGATTTCAATATGTTTTTAAGTTGGTTCTTAAAAAAAAAATGAATTCATCTATTTGGATATATCATAAACTTTATTTTGAGACTTGAGACTTGTTTTTCTGCATTGACAAATTCAGACAATATTTTCATAAGAATGCTTTTATATTTTCTTTATTAAGCATTCGGATATGGAGAAACTTAGATAAGGTGCTTAGGCAAGAGGGTTGATAGTACTGTATTCTACTTTTTGGAGTTGGCATGGACTTGTATGTGTCATTGTGTAGGGAGGTGGACAGTTCAAAAATTTTGTTTTTAGGGGTGTGTGACTTAGCTTGCATGTGAAGTAGACATCCTTATTTTTATCTTTTGATGGGTTTGGAAAAGAGACCCAACAAATACATATGAACAATTCAATGCAATGAAAGTCTACCCTCCTTATAGTTTTTTAATGAACAAATTTGTTATTGCACATTTTTATCTTCTATTGAACCATCATTAGAGGATTGTATCGATGATGTGTAATTACTTTTACATTATGATAAATGGGATATTTTGAATTATAATTATGATTTTTTACAAATGTTTCATACTTTTTCAAAATATTTTTGTTTATTAATTACAAAATTATTAATTATGATAATATGTTCATTTGCAAATTTAGAATTATGGTGGTTTGGTAATCTTTCATGCTTTATTCATCTTTTAATTTTCTACCTAGAAATTTTATTTAATACTGTTTATATCTTTGGACATGATTATGAGGATTACATCAACTTCGACATGTTTTATATTTTGCTCCAAACCCATCAATGAATATGGCTTTTGTTATGCCTTGTGATGTTGGTGAATATTATGTACATCTTAAGGTATTTGATATTTCATTCTTATTTATGGATCCTTCTATCTATGGCAAAACAAATAAAGCATATCTAGATTCTATAGACACATGCAATTGTCAAACTAATTTTGAAAGTAGTAATTGTACCAAACCATCATTATTCTCTCTTAAGAATTCTTAATAAGGTGGATCCTCTTCATTATCTTAAAATCTTAACAATGGCTAGTGCATTGCTTAGTTTATTGATACTCTTGTTTCATTGGGTGAAAACATTGCTAATTCTTGATTTAAAAAAAAATCACCTATTTTTGGTTTATAAATCTTCTTAGTTTGAGAATAATACATATTCAAGAATAGTAAATCAATATTGTTTCTTAATTGTGTTTAGGAACAAAATTGTATTTGCTTATTTTGATTCTCTCTCCAATCATTAGATAACTTTTAACAATCTCTTGGTTTATACTCTACAAGGTGAAATTTTAAAACTATGTTACACTTTGGGCCAACAAAATAGTTTTGACTAAAATATTTTTTCCCAAAACAATTTTGAGAAATAGTTTCACCAAAAAGAGTTTCGGGAAAACAATTTCACCAAAAACTACTCGGCACCTACGTGGCACAAACATTTTAAGGAAAAACTCTTACACTCAAAAATATTAGCTTGACATTAAGGTTTCAAACAAAATATTTTCAAGTGAAAGGGTTTCGCCCAAAAGTGTCTATGTGGCAACCTAACCCCTCTTTTGGGGTAAATTCAACTTAACCTCCATATTTATCCAATCAAGAGTAGTTTCATAAAAATCTAAAAAAATCCTTTGATAGAAAATAGAGTTATGAAATCTTTAAAAAATTGATATTTTGATTAGTTAAATTATATTTTTTTAAATTTATAATTTCAAGTAAAATATTATAATCAAACATGAGATTGATCATAAATTTAAAGAAATATTAAAGTGTATTTAAAAAATAAAATTATATAGTGCACTAGAAGAGAGAATCATCTATAAAGGGGTACATATTTTTTTTAAATTATAAAAGATTAGATAGGAATTGACGTCTCATCAAAACTATGAAATTATGAGTAAATTTGACTTTAAAATTTTATAAAAAAATAAATATTCATAAAAAATATTTTTTCCATACACTCAATTTTCAAGTTATCTAATGAGAAAAAATCAAAGAAAATCATAAAATTTCTTACTTTTTGTTGATGTCCCATCAACGACACTTTAAAAAATCAGCAATTAAAATTATTCTCTTAATTTTTAAAAAAAAATATATATATTCAGCTAATTTTTAAAAATTAAATTAAATTATAAACTTAAACTATATTAAGAGACCTACATTCAATTAGTTTATATCATTTTAAAATTCAAAACATACACATCACTTTTAAGCAGGCCAAGTCAAAAAAATATATTTGTGTTAGTCATTTTCTTTATAAAAGTGTAACACAACTATGGAATTTCACCCCATGTCCTTAATCCCTTAAAAAGTATACGGAACAAGTATAGTGAAAATGAGCAACTTCATGTTGAAAATGCAATGAGAATTAGGGAATAATATGGTTAGTGGTGAAGTGGTGTGTGGTGTTTAATACTACATATTGCACTATGTTGGTGATATAATGTCATATATATTGGCCATCGCATACATGCAAGCACAAAGGTAGACTACATACAAAGGAATGGGAATTGAGTGTGGATTCATAATAGATAAATATGTTGGTGTTTGATTGAAATGTGTTATTTAATATGATGAGAAAATTTTAATAGTAGTTCATCTAGTAGGTTGATGCTCTATGACTAGATGTCCATATGCACCACCTTTGATCAACCCTAAAATGAGAGAAAATAGGAGTATCTACTTGGCATCTTGCGCATGTATGTTGAGACATACACCCCTCAAAAATTTTTAAAAATATCCACCTTCTTGCATGCATGGCTAAAATAATTTTTTTCTCAATGTGGCACATATAAATCCATGGTAACTCCAACCTCACCTTCCATTGCCAAAGATAAATGAAAAAAATACCTTCTCAAATAGTAATTTCAACAAATAAAAAATGGCCTAAATGATACATGACAAAGAAGAAATGAGAAAAAACAAAAAAACTAGGGGATCATTGCCTTAGTGAGGTATGTTGAACTCACCTTCCATTTACACCCAAATGGAGAATTGAATGAATAAATGCCTTCATGTGAACCTTGAAAATTAGGGTACACCTATATGAGGATCCCTTACATATGATTGTATAAAAACAATTTTTATGTTGTATATTTAGGATTTAGAATCATAATGCATCATTACCAAATGATTTTCTTGTTGTAAATTAGCAAAAAGCATTCCATTCAAGAATGTCAAACATAAAACTAAAATGTTATTATTTGTATTCACTACAAATTAAAAAATAAGAGTTTTTTCTTTGTATTGATTGGATATATTAGCATGCTTGTAAGACAAATTATAAAAATGAAATAGATATAGTTACCATTGATAAACAAAATGTCAAAACATGACTCCCTAGATTAGAATATAAAATTTATTTGTGCACAATTATTACCATAAAAAATGAAATAGAAGGTTATCACACTTTAACCTAATTATCTTCACACCTACTATGGAGATTAAGAAAAATACTTATCAAAACTATAGAACCCATTTCACTGAAATCGTGAAGAAAAATATAACAAATTTAATGGCATTAAGCTTGTTGTTGTCTCGATACTTGAAAAAGTTATCCCACCCATGTTCTCCTCCCCTAATAGTGAGATTGGAGTGATATTTATATGATATGGGTTGACATATATATAATTCATTAAAGTGGAAGACTAGGAGACATAAATGATCATCATCTTCCTAAATAATCCATGTTGTTTAAGTAAAGGATTCTGTTGGGTCTCAAAAATGTTGGTTTAAACCATGAGAGGTTGCCAAGCTATCACAACGCTTTTGGCCAACTAACAAGGTCAATTGATGTGATTATACCTTCTACTCTTTAGGCTCTGCTAGACCTAGGCGGGTGCACCTATCTGTATGTTGCAGATTTAAGATGGGTTTTTTGGTTGATCAATCTATCCACAATGTCAAAGGGTAGTGGACAGATAAAATTACTACAACTACTCCTACTCCTACTGCACAATTGAAAGGTTTTTTGAATAAGTTGTTTGATATTGATTTGTATCTCTGGGTTGTGGTAGATCAGTGCCTTCTATCCACATGGGAAATGGAGTCAAAATGATAAGTGTTTCTTCCTATTGGCTTAACTCTAGTAGTTAGGCACTCTGAAAATTATATGGCTTGCATAAAAATTTACTAAGTCTATGTCTTGCATAAACTGTGCTAGAATGTTTCTCTATCAGGTTCTTCTTTAACTATCCAAAAGAAAAACTCAAAACCACTGTGATTAATCAAGAGAGTTTAATTCTGACTTGCAGACACCAGTTAATTAAATCACACAAAATGATAATGCATTCTGATAAACCAGGTATATACTTGATATGCTGATTTAAATGATTAAAAGATCCAAGTTGGAGACAACCAAAATAAATAATATGAAATTTATTAATCACAACAACTGAACACCAAAAGAATTTTACCAATTTAACATATTTTCTCCATTGATTTTGTTTCAAGAAAAGTCTGTCATTATTTACATCCCAGTCCCTTCTCGGGAAAAATCATCACTTCAGTCTAATTACTGCCTTCTCTATTTTCTATCTATCTCTATTCTCCCATTTTTACAAGTATTTATATATTTCAAATCAAGGGTCACGACCCTTCATTTTCTGGTTATGGTTGTCTACATTCTTCATAGTTTAAATAAAATATTTAATTAATTGCCTTGTCGAAAAATTAAATATTTAATACAATAGTTATGCCTTTGAAAATATTTTGGAAGCCTTTGATTTTACTTTTATAGCCTTTAGATTTAATTATTTATGCCATTCAACAGTGGTCAACTTTTGACCAGGCCCACCTCTGACTGTTGCGGCTTCCATCTCTCTTTACCGCGCTACCGCAGGCTTTGACTTACCCACCTGCGGTATCGCGGTGTTTGACCGCTAACGGCTATCTCCACCATTTACCACCTTACCGCAGTCTCCACCTAAACCCCTCGCGGTACCGCGGTAACCGCTTTATAGACTGCTATCCTTCTCTGTTGACTATTGACCACGCCATTGCATGTTAGACTTTTACCGCTCTATTGCGGTCTGTACTTGGAACCTCCGCGGTATCGCGATATATGCCTTCGTTGCTACCCTCGCCATCCTCTCACCTTTCGCCAGCTGTTGACCTGATTGCTGACTGCTAACGCAGCCACCGTGGTCTGTGTTTTGACTGTGTGCGGTATAGCGGTAACCACTAACCGCTACTGCCAACTGCCCCCTTGCTAGCCGCTACCATCGACCACTAACTGTTCACCGCACTACCGCGGTCACTGGCTTAACTGCCAACAGTACCGTGGTAGTCGCTTCGCTAACCATCACCTGGTCATCTATTGATGTTTACCGCAGTCACTGTGGTCTTTGAGATGACCTCCTGCAGTACTATGGTAAAGGTTAAGTTGACTGCTTTTAAACTGTTACCGCTATACCGCAGGTATGGATTGAATTGTATGCGGTATAGCGGTAAAAAATGAAAAGATGGGAATTTCAAAAGGATTAAGGTAGCGATATGAAGTATGAGATATTTTTAGCACTTGGATGGGGGATAAAATGATTTTTTTAATGAAAAGATAGGAAAATAAAATAAAATCGCTTAGGGTATTTATGGACTTTTTATGGAAATTTGTGAGAAAACCTTAGGGTTTTAGATGGAAAAATTTAGTTCCAACAATGGCTCCGTCTGGGGATGAATGATTGTGAGATCATTGCAAGGATCCAGAATTCTTTGGTAGAGTAGACCAAGCAAAAGGATATGAAAATGAAAGCCATTGGAGATGAAGGGAACGAGAAGTGAAGGACATGAAAAAGGAGCAAATGGAGGGAATGGAAAACCTACACTACTGTGCATGGAAGAGAATTTTTTTTTTAAAAGGCATTGCTAAGAATTGTCCATGCACTGGCAATCCTCAATCCTTTGTGTGTTAACTTCTCCTGTCTTGAGCTGTTACAATTTGAAACTCAAATCATACTTTCCCCTATCAAATACCTGGTTTTGTTTTGAGTTCATCAGATTTCTTTTGAAGACACAGATGCAATATTTCCTGTCACTGAAAGTTTTTAGAGAATCACTATGCTCAACTTGGCCCAAAATCCATACACCATTCTGTAATTTATATTCTTCCTTATCAGACAAATCTCTGCCAGTATACAAAATGCATATGTATTTAATGCAAAATTTTGTATTATCTCTCTCACTGTTATGTATTATGAAACACTCTCCCAACTGTATTAAAAATTCACAATCAAAGTGCTTCCCTTGAAAAACAAAAAAACTCTGCCATATCATTGTTGTCTGAAACAAGAATATCTGAAACCATTTGCACTTCCTTGATACTGCCATTTAGATACAAAACTGGATCATGACTCATGTCTTCAATATCATGCATATGTGAACCAATAAAATCTGGACTTCTATCATCCTTGGTATGCAAACAAATGTATTTTCCATATGAGTTAGAAATTTCAAAATCACATACCTCATTTTGAATGAACACAGACTTTTGATCAACACCAAAAGTTTCACTATCACTCCAAGAAATGCATTGGGAGTCATAAAAAAATTTACACAGAGATCTTTCACTGTCAAAACAATTGTAAGCTGGACACAAATCCTCTAGATCACCTTTATGAGCACATCCCTGGTACTTAGAAATTAACAAATCTGAAATCTGTTTACTGACAAGTGAACAAGTCTCAACATTTTTATCACTACAGTTATACTCTTCACCTTTGTCATCATCAAGAAGAAATCCAAGACCATCAAAGAATGGGAAATCATAAACATTATCAAGGCAGTCATTTATTTCATAATTTTTCTTGTCTGAAATTTTCTCATCTCTTTCATAAAGTGGGTTTGAAAATTCCTGAAGTTCTTTCATGGGGATACCTCCACAAAATATCATCTGATCTTCATTTAACTCTTCATCATACAATGGGTTTGAAAAAGTTTGGAAATCACTTTCAAATGTATAAACTTCATCATCATCAACCGTATCATCATAATAGGTAGAAGAATCCCTTGATTGCAGATCAAAATCCTCTGGTTGATCAGAATCAGAATATTCACTCGATTTTTCACAACATGCACTGCTTTCCCTATCACAATCTGTGATGCAAGAGAAATCTCTTGTACCTTCATCTTCCTCATGCAAGTTATCACAGGAATCATCTTGATTTGCATATGTATTATCTTCTATTGGATGCATCATCTGATCAACTTCTCTACACTCATTAGAAATACAACAATTGGATTCAACATTGATAGTGTTCTTATACCTTATTCCCTGGGACAATGCCCGTATGAAGTTAAAAGGGGAGCCTTCTGCCTCAACCCTTTTCTTTTGCTCTGATGTCTCTCCTTCGTTCTCTTCCTTTTGATCAGCAACAATTAGTCTCTCTATCTCTTCTTCAATAAGTCTCTCCATGTTGTATTGAGTAGGTACCTCAAGAGAATGTGGCTCTGTATAATCTTCTTCAGAGTCAGAAAGGACTTGCTGTTCAGGCATATGGACATTGTATTTCTGATTTGAAACATCATGCTGATAACCTTCATCCTCTGAAGATGAATACCTCTCCACAACATGGTGAAAAGTATTTGAAGTCAAATATGCTGTGTGATCTTCTCTATTGTTTCCCATCAACATTCCCTCTTCTTGTATTCTCTGGGCTACAACACAGTAATCTGGGGAATTGCTACTTACCATATAGGTTCCCTTCTTTGTCAACGGATCAGGAGCTTCTTTGTTTCCAGGCCTAGCTGTTATAGGTTTCTCATCCTTCCAATTTATACTATAAGGTATGTCATGCAACCTCGGTCTTTCTTTTCTGTAAGTATTCTCCTGTCGGTACTGATAACTGCTACCTTGCTGACGAACCTTAGGATTGTCTCTTTTATCCATTATCCCTGCAGCCCTCCTATTGTTTTCAATTGTCTATGCCATCTTCTGAGCTTCAGCTAAGTCTCTTGGGAATTTATTTCTCAATTCATACCCTGCCTTAGGATCAAAAGCATTCAAATAAATACTTAGTGCTACAGAATTTGGCAACTTTGATCCAGGAGGTATTTTATTCTGCAACTTATTGAATCTCCGATTAAAATCATAGGTTGTATCACTTTGATCTTTCTAGATGTGTATTAATTCACGAAGAGCAGCATCTAGTACACTTGGATTCCCAAATTGCTTGAGGAATTGATCATGAAATCCTTGGAGAGAATCAATAGAGACCGTTGGCAAACTATTGAACCAATCCCTAGCATCTCCAATAAGTGATATCATGAATAGCCTCATGTGTAAATCTTCATATGGCACATCCAAATCCTGGATGAAAGCATTGAAACTTCTTAGATGCTCTTCAGCAGTGATTGCATTATTCCCTGTAAACTTTGGAACAAGACCTCTCCAACTGCCATCCATTGGAAAAGGGGATAGTTGAATTCCTGACAAATCAAACTAACTAATCATTGTTGTGTATTGATGAGGGGGGACGTTAGGTGGGTACTGATGTTGATACATCAAACCACAATGTTTTGTATGGTGATATGGCATATACTGCTGACCATGAGGAGCTCCAGCATGACCTCCCCTAAACTGAGGTCCTCCTCCATTCATGTTTGAACAGCTACAAAAATTCTTTCAAAGTCGCCACCTACTTTTCCAAAAGTAGGAAAATCATTATTTATGATCTTTTCCCCAGCGGAATCACTCTTTCTGAAATTTCTCAAATTACTACTTTTCTACACTGACTCTATTTAATGGTCTTCAACCGAATTTTCTGATATAGTCCCCAGCGGAGTCGCCATTTTGTTGGGTCACAAAAACGCTGGTTTAAACCATGAGAGGTTGCCAAGCTCTCACAACGCTTTTGGCCAACTAACAAGGTCAATTGATGTGATTGTACCTTCTACTCTTCAGGGTCTGCTAGACCTAGGTGGGTGCACCTATCTATATGTTGCAGATTTAAGATGGGTTTCTTGGTTGATCAATCTATCCACAATGGCAAAGGGAAGTGGACAGATAATATTACTACAACTACTCCTACTCCTACTACACAATTGAAAGGTTTTTTGAATAAGTTGTTTGATATCGATTTGTATCTCTGGGTTGTGGTAGATCAGTGCCTTCTATCCACATGGGAAATGGAGTCAAAATGATAAGTGTTTCTTCCTATTGGCTTAACTCTAGTAGTTAGGCACTCTGAAAATTCTATGGCTTGCATTAAAATTTACTAAGTCTATGTCTTGCATAAACTGTGCTGGAATGTTTCTCTATCAGGTTCTTCTTTAACTATCCAAAAGAAAAACTCAAAACCACTGTGATTAATCAAGAGAGTTTAATTCTGACTTGTAGACACCAGTTAATTAAATCACACAAAATGAGAATGCATTTTGATAAACCAGGTATATAATTGGTATGCTGATTTAAATGATTAAAAGATCCAAGTTGGAGACAACCAAAATAAAGAATATGAAATTTATTTATCACAACAATTGAACACCAAAAGAATTTTACCAATTTAACATATTTTCTCCATTGATTCTATTTCAAGAAGAGTCTGTCATTATTTACATCCTAGTCCCTTCTCGGGAAAAATCATCACTTCAGTCTAATTACTGCCTTCTCTATTTTCTATCTATCTCTATTCTCCCATTTTTACAAGTATTTATATATTTCAGATCAAGGGTCATGACCCTTCATTTTCTGGTTATGGTTGTCTACATTCTTCATAGTTTAAATAAAATATTTAATTAATTGCCTTGTCAGCAAATTAAATATTTAATACAATAGTTATGCCTTTGAAAATATTTTGGAAGCCTTTGATTTTACTTTTATAGCCTTTAACTTTAATTATTTATGCCATTCAACAGTGGTCAACTTTTGACCAGGCCCACCTCTGATTGTTGCGGCTTCCATCTCTCCTTATCGCGCTACCACGGGCTTTGACATACCCACCCGCGGTATCACAGTGTTTGACCGCTGACGGCTATCTCCACCATTTACCGCCTTACCGCGGTCTCTGCTTGAACCCCTCACGGTACCGCAGTAACCACTTTATAGACTGCTATCCTTCTCTATTGACTGTTGACCACGCTGTTGCATGTTAGACTTTTACCGCTCTACCGCGATCTGTACTTGGACCCTCCACAGTATCGTGGTATATGGCTTCGCTGCTACCCTCGTCGTTTATCGACTGCTAACTATCATCCTCTCACCTTTCATCGACTGTTGACCTGACTACTCACTGCTACCACAGCCACCGCGGTCTGTGTTTTGACTATGTGCGGTATAGCGGTAACCGCTAACCGCTACCGCCAACTGCCCCCTCGCTAGCCACTACCATCAACCACTAACTGTTCACCGCACTATCGCAGTCACTAGCTTAACTGCCAACGGTACTTTGGTAGCCGCTTCGCTAACCATCACCTGGTTGTCTATTGATGTTTACCGCAATCACCGCAGTCTTTGAGATGACCTCCTGTGGTACTGCGGTAAAGGTTAAGTTGACTGCTTTTAAACTGTTACCGCTATATCACAGGTATGGATTGAATTGTATGCGGTATAGCGGTAAAGAATGAAAAGATGGGAATTTCAAAAGGATTAAGGTAGCGATATGAAGTATGAGATATTTTTAGCACTTGGATGGGGGATAAAATGAATTTTTTCATGAAAAGATAGGAAAATAAAATAAAATCCCTTAGGGTATTTATGGAATTTTTATGGAAATTTGTGAGAAAACCTTAGGGTTTTAGATGGAAAAATTTAGTTCCAACAAATTCAATAGATTGCTCAAATTCCTTTGCTTGTCTAAAACCACCTTTGCTAGCTCAAGTTCTTTTTCCCTTATTTCTTGCTCCTTGTGGATCCTCTATTTATCCTTCTTCTATTCATTTTCCTATCTTTGTAAAAACAATGTACCTTTTACTACCTTTGTAAAATCTCTTGCTTATCATTGAGGGTCTCTATCTAGCTTTTCTCGTTCGTTCATTTATTTTATAGAAATTCTTGCTACTTTATCTCCTCTATTTGTTCTCTATTTCTTACTTTAAACTCTTCAATTTATTTCTTCCTTTTATCTTGCTCCATAATAAAGGGTCATGTATTGGTGCAGTCACGGATGGAGGGTTCAAAAAGAACAATCCAAACTATGCATCTTAGAGTCAACACAACTAAAACAACAAAAGAAAATGATCTGCAAATATGTTCCTTTATTGAATTGGAAATCTTGCATGCAACATATGCCTCATGGGTGAACAATCAAGGTTCATAGGCGTGTTGCAAGGGCATTCAACATTACAACTGGCTAAAGGCCTTATTGCAACCCCCCAAAGGGTTGATGCTAAAAGATAAATATATAACTACTTGATGAATAACTAAGTTTCTATGCGTTACAAATGATTATAAATATGCTTCTCAATCTCCAACAAAGTTCTGGGTCGGTCACAAGGGTTTACAAAACCTGACGAATGAACAACTGTGAATGTCGACCTCAAAACATAAGAAGATAATCCTTTGCTATAAGAAAGGACTTGTGAATCTCCAAGATGGATCCCATAGGACCCAAAATTATTTTATCATGTTTCATTAGGCTCTACACAATTTGGAATAGGTTTACACTAAGAAATTTGGACCAGGTCAGCCCCAAATACTTTGACTGGGAAATATAGTGAAATTTTGACAGCGATAACTTTTTGAAAACAAATGTAAATGATCTAAAATCTAGATATGTGATATATGTCAATGTGTAGATGTTATATCCTACTCTGCGAGCTGAGAAATGATAATGTGGTGAAATGCGGAATGAAATGTTGAAAATGCTACTGAATGCAATGCAAGAAAAGAAATGTTTTTGGTGATACAAGATTGATTTACAACCAGGGATGCTCCTACATTAGACACGTTGGGTTGGAAGAAAATTGAATCCCTCACTTTCCAGGGCTAAGAGGAAAACCAAGACTATCCACCTCAACCTAAGAAATCCATGATGAATCCTCCACTAGTCTTCCTTTCCATTTCACCAAATATTCTTTGTATTGCTTGTTCCTAGTGCTCCTTCTGGTTCTGGTGTCCAAAATCTGCTCAATCACCTTCGGTTCTTGATATGGTAACTACTCCTTCAAATCCACTTTACTGCTACTACCACCTGACTATCCTTCATGATTCTCATATATATCTGCAACATTGAAAATAGGTGATATACCCAATTTCTCTGGTAACTCCACTTCATATGCATTTCTAGAATCAAACTTCCTTAGAATCTTACATGGTCCAAACTTCCTCATATTCAGTTGATTGTATGCTCCAATTGGAAATCTCTCCTTCCTCAGATACACCATCACTTCATCTCCAACAACAACAACATAATTACGTCTCCTATGCTCATCTGCCTTCTCCTTATATTTACTATTCATGTCCTCCAAGTGCTTTTGAACCTAATTATGCAATGTCTCCATGAAATTTGCAAACTATTCTGCCTTCACACTCCTCTTAGTCTCGATACTGATGTCTCTTAGTTATGTAACTGCTTTGAGATGTGTTCCACACAATCTCAAATGGTGTCTTCCATGTACTCTGGTTCACTGAATTATTGTATGCAAATTTTGCTTGCAGTAGAACAATATACCAATTCCCTACCTTATCTCCAACCAAACATCTTAACAAGTTACCAAAACTTTTTTTTACTACTCTTGTTTGTCCATCTGTCTATGGGTGATATGTTGAACTAAAATTTAGGTTTTTCTTCAATTTATTCCATAACTTCCTCCAAAAGTATCCAATGAACTTGGTGTCTCTGTCTGAAACAATTCTCTTAGGTAATCCATGAAATCTCACAATCTCCTTGAAAAATAATTCAGTAACATGCACAACATCATTATTCTACTTACAAGGAATAAAATGTGTCATTTTAGAAAAAAATTCCACTACTACCATAATTGAATCATGTCCCCCTTGTGTTCTTGGTAATCCCAATATGAAATGCATGTTTATATCTTCCTAGGGTCTCTCTGGTACTGTCAAAGGTTTATACAATCCAGTATTTTGACTACTCCCTTTTTCTACTTGAAAATTTCTATAATTTTGAACATACTTCCTAACATCCTTGTATATATGTGGCCAAAAATAGTGTTCACTCACCAAAGCTACTGCCTTATCCACTCTAAAATGTCCTGCTAAACCTCCACTATATTTTTCCTTTATCAGATTCTCCCTCATGGAACTCCTCGGAACGCATAACTAATTTCCTTTGAACAACATATCTTCTTGAATGAAATAGTCCAACCATTGGCTCTAGTTTGTCACTACTTCACCAAAATATGCACCATCTTCATACATATGCTTCAATTCCTCAAAAACCAGTACTTTTATCCTCATCTCTGTCAGAAAATTCCTTCTTTTGCTCAATGCATCTACAAACTTTTGTGACTTGCCACTCTTATGCTTCAACATAAATGTATAACTCTTCAAGAGCTCAACCCATCTCATATGTCTCTAATTACACTTCCCTTGACTATTTAAATACTACAAATCTTGATGATCTATATAACACACAAATTCCTTAGGAAACAAATAATTTCTCCACTTCTTCAAGGCTTGAACTATAGCATAAAATTCTTAATCATAAACTGAATATCTTCTTCTAGAATCATTCAACTTCTCACTGAAATAAGCTATAGGTCTTCCTTCTTGACTCAACACTGCTCCAATTGCATTTCCACTTGCATCACAATCAACTTAAAATACTTTTTCAAAATATGGTAATGCTAACATTGGTTGCTTTGTCACCTTTTGCTTCAACAATTCAAAACTTTTTTGTGCTCTGAATTTCCACTTAAAGTCCTTATCATCTCCTCTCATTGTCTCAGTCATGGAATTACAAATGCTACTAAATCTTATGATAAAATTTTGGTAGAAACTATCTAGTCCATGGAATGATCTCACCTCTCTAATGTTTATCGATGTAGGCCAATCAATAATTTCTCTAACCTTCTCAGGATCCATCTTCAATCCCTTGGCAGAAATAAAAAATCACAGATACACTAACTTTGTCTTCATGAAACTACACTTCTTGAAATTAATCAATAATTTCTCTATTCTCAATCTATGCAATACTTGTCTGATGTGCCACAATTTTTTTTCCCTAGTCTTACTAAAAATTAGAATATCATCCAAGTATACAATGACAAACTTACCCAAGAATTTCTTCAATACTTCATTCATCAATCTCATGAAAGTGCTTGGTGCATTGGTAAATCCAAAAGGAATTACTAACCACTCAAACAATCCTTCATTAGTCTTAAATGTACTCTTACATTCATCTCCTCCTCTTATTCTAATTTGATGATATCCACTCTTTAGGTCAATCTTTGTGAAATACTTTGCTCCACTCAAATAGTCCATAATGTCATCCATCCTTGGCAATGGAAATCTATACTTGATAGTGATCCTATTGATTTCTCTAGAATCTGTACACATTCTCAACTCTCCATCTTTCTTTGGTGCAAGTACAATAGGCACCGCACATGGGCTCAAACTTTCTCTAATCAATCCTTTCCTCAACAACTCTTGTATATGTCAATTCAATTCTTCATTCTCTACTGATTTCATTCTATGGGTTGCCTTGTTTGGAAAAATTGCTCCCGATATGAGGTCTATATGATGACTGATACTCTGGACTGGCGGTAAGCCATATAGTACATTCACTGATATGATGTCTTCATACTCTGCTAACAGTTATGCTACCTCCTCATTCTTTGTGATAGTATTCTCTACCTCTAGGCCATTTCTTTTCTTTGGAATCAATACAAAACACATGTTCTCATGCCTCAATCCATCCAAAAATTTCCTTTCATCTACCAAACAGAGTCTGGCAGTGCCACGCACTTCAGTCTTCTCCTCTTCCTCTAAATGTATCAACTTAATTATCTTTCCATTTGAATTCATAGTGTAATTATTTCTTCTTCCATCATGAATTTATTTCTTATCATATTTCTATGGTCTTCCTAACAGTATATGACATGCATCCATAGGCATAATATCACACAATACTTCATCTCTATATGATCCAATATGAAATTTCAAAAAACATTACTCATTCATCAATATCTTATGCTCATCTTGAATCCATACTATATCATATATGGGCTTGAATGTTTCAATCTCTCCAAGTTCAAATTGGTTACCATCTCCTCTAAAACTAGATTATCAGTGCTACCACTATCAATGATAACTTTACATACCTTTCCTCTGGACTTACATCTCATTTTGAATAGACTTTTCCTTTGCGGTAGTTCCTCAGTCACTAAGTCTTCATGCATCAAATCTCTCCTCATCACCAATGATTCACCTTTCTTCAATTTCCTAATTGAATTAGGGGATTCCATATGTTCTTCACCCACATAAGTTGCTCTTCTAGTATATTCAGGTTTCTTTCTGGTACTTCCTTGATGGCATTCAAATGTTATAATTCCTTCACCTCCACACTTGAAACAGGTTCCTCTAAATGGTCTTCTCTCAGATCTTCCTTCATCTCTCTAGAATCCATCATTGTGGTAAGAATTATGACCTCCTCTGTCACTGTGGTAGAAACTTCTATCTTCTCTTCCTTTCCAGGATGAATTGGCATCCTTTTCTTCCCTTTGATAGGTCTTTACATCTTTGCTTTTCTCTGCATAAGGTCTTCTTTCTCTGGATTGTGATCCGCTCCTTTGGAATCCTCCTCTTGCACTTATTTTCCTTTGTGCAAACTTCTTGTTCAGCTTCTCTTCTACCTTCAATGAGAACTGATATGCTTCTTCAACTTATGTCATCTTTACCAAGCTCAATTCCTCTTGAATGTTTGATCTCAGTACATTGATGTATCTCACCACTTTCTCCTTGATTGCTTCACTATGATCAATGTTGATTATCATCTTGTAGAATTATTCAATATATTCCTTCACAAATCTTTCCTTTTGTCTCAAGTTTTGTAATCTTTTCAACAATTCAAGCTCATAATCAGTAGGTATAAATTGGTTCTTCAATTTTGTCAGCATTCTATCTCATTTGATGATTTTATCCTTTCCTCTTTTATTTCTATCTAATTGAACTTATTTCCACCATAAAGAAGCATGACCTTTCACTTTGTTTTCACAAATCTAACTCTTTCTGGATCTTCAATTTCTTCATATTCAAATTATTCTTCCATTTCATTGATCCAATCAATCAATTCTTCAGGATTCAAATTTCCTATGTAATTTTGAATTTCAACTCTAGTTCTTTTCCCGATCTTTGAAATAGCTTTCAACATCTTCAATTGATATGATTCTTCTTCTTCTTTACCTAGGGCTTCTACAAATTGATTTGCAATGTGATCTACTTCATCATTGCTTTCATCATCATGCCTAGGGTTTAGGCCTCACCTTTGGTCTTCTTCTATTGTATCTAATCAAACTCACATCTCGTTCATCATTTCCAACATCTCATCCATTCTTCCAACAAAATTCACCATAATAGGCACTCTCCTCGGCGACATCTCTCCTCTCCAATTCGGTGCAATTGCCTCAATTTGGCGATTAGGCTACAAGGGTTTCAACTCCCTTACAATCGATGATCGATTGAAAAAACATGTAGTCTACCACAAGTCATAAATATGTTTACCTCAAGGAATTCCTTCAGGAATCGCAAACTTGCTTTGATAAAACTTCCAATGCAGTCATGGATGGATCATTCAAAAATAATAGTCCAAATCGTGCAACTTAGAGTCAACACAATGGAAATAACATAATAAAATTATCTACAAATATGTTCCTTTATTGAATTGGAAATATTTCATGCAACATATGCCTCATGGGAAAACAATCAAGGCTCACAGGCCTACCGCAAGGGCATTCAACATTACAATTGGCCAAAGGCCTTATTATAGTCCCCCAAAGGGTTGATGCAAAAATCTGAATATCTAGCCACTTGATAAATAACTAACTTCCTATGAGTTACAAATGATTATAAATATGCTTCTTAAGCTCCAAAAATGTTATGTGTCGGATACAAGGGTTTACAAAACCTGATGAATGAACAACTATGAATGGCGGCCTTAAAACATAAGAAGATAATCCTTTGCAAAAATAAATGACTTATGAATCTCTAAGATAGATCTCATATCACCCAAAATGCTTATATGATGTTTCATTAGGCTCCACATGATCTAGAATAGGTCTTCACTAATAAATCTAGACTAGGTTGGCCCCAAATGCTTTGACGAGGAAATATAGTAAAATTATGAGAGCGATAACTTTCTGAAAATAAATGCAAATGATTTGAAATCTAGATATGTGAGATATGTCGATGTGTAGATGCTATATTCTACTTCGCAAGTTAAGAAACAATAATGTAGTGAATTATGGAATGAAATTCTAAAACTACTACTGAATGCAGTGCAAGAAAAGAAATGTTTTTGGTTAATACAATATTGCTTTATAACCAAGGATTCTCCTACGTCATGTATGTAGGAGCTGAAAATCATCTCACACCCCAAAATTGCCTACAAAATAAAAGATAACCTTCCAAAATAGTGTATGGCAAGATAATAGCTTGCTTGATATGATATGAAACAAATGTACAAGATTTTTGCTTATATAGATAAGGTGAAAGATAGGATTAGACAAGATTATGGCATGTATCTTAATCCTATACAATGAGACAACTAACTTAACCAATATTAAATGACCTAGGACTCAAGAATTAAATGTCAAAATGATAAGATCAAACTAACAACTAATACTTCTAAAAATATTCCTAGGACCTACGTAAACTTAACATGTGAATAGGACCTACTAATGGACTAGATAGGTAAAATACATATTCAAACCAACTCCCCCCTTAAGTGCAGCTTAAGGAGAAGCAGATTATTATGAAAATGATGCAAAAATGCAAGGATGGGTCTCATCTATAAGGCCATGTTAGGTACTCATTTATTAATGATCTCTCACAAACAAAGAAAGGGAGAAAAACCACATGGGAAAAAAACCCTCTTGAAAAGAGAGAATACATGAAAACTATCTTTTACAAATGATGAAATAAGTAATGAATGGAGGACTCAACAATACTCGTGTAGTCATGGTAGGAGGGTTCCAGAAGGAACAGTTTGGACCGTGCAGCAATGAGTCAATACAACGGAAATAACACAAAAAATAGATATGTGAACATGAATCTTTATAAATATGGAATGGTTACATGCAACATTGGTTGCAAGGGTGAATATCCAGGGCTCATAGGCCTTGGCTTAATGGCTTACAACATATTATTGGCCAATGGGCCTTATAACATGCCCTCGAAGGGTTACTACAAGAAGTGTATTTTTCTAAATCTAAATCTATTGAATGATGATTCCTAAATGATCATAATGCTTATAAATGTGCTCCTCAAGATCCAAAGTAGATATGCGTCATCCACAACCTAGTGAATAACCCAATGAATGCTTCAATATGAACGTCAGCCTCAAATGCTTCGACTAAGAAATAGTGAACGATAACTTTTGATCGATAAATGCAAATGATTTGGTCAATGTGTAGGTGCAATAGTCAAATCCGTGAGCTGAGAAACCAAGATGTGGTAAAATTCGGAACGAACTAGTGAAATTGCTATTGAATGCAATGCAAGAAAAGAACATTTTTGGTTGATATAGGATTTCTTTACAACCAAGGATGCTCTTGCATCAGACACCTGAGGTTGGAAGAAAACTGAGTCCCTCAATTTCTAGGGCTAAGAGGAAAACCAAAATGGTCCACATTATCTTGATAAATCCATGATGAATCCTCCACCGGTCTGCCTTTCCATTTCATAAGATATTATTTGTATTGCTTGTTCCTAGTGCTTTTTCCAATTTTGGTATCCAAAAAAATTTCAATCTCCTTTGGTTCCTGATGTGGTAACTTTTTCTTCAAATCTATTTCATCATTGTTGCCACTTGATTCTCCCTTGTGAAACTCAAATGTGTCTACAATAATTAAAATAGGTGAGATACCCAATGTCTTTGGTAACTCCACTTCATATACATTTTCAGAATCAAACTTCCTTAGAATCTTACATGGTCCAAACTTCCTCATCTTTAGCTTGTTGTATGTACCGACTGGAAATCTCTCCTTCCTCAAATATACCATCACTTCATCTCCTAAAGAAAATTCCTTATGTCTCTAGTGTTCATTTTTCGTCTCCGTATACTTTCTATTCATGTCTTCCAAATGCTTCCGGACCTGATTATGTAACGTCTCCATAAAATTTGTAAACTCTTATGCTTCTGAACTTTGCTTGTTCTCCATATTGATGTCTCTTAATTTTGTAACTCCTCTAGGATTTACTTTGGTAACAATCTGAAATGGTGTCCTCCATGTACTTTGGCTCACTAAATTATTGTATGCAAAATCTACCTAGGGTAAAACTATATGCCAACTTCCTGCCTTATCTCCAACCAAACATCTCAACAAGTTACCCAAACTTATGTTTACTACCTTTGTTTGTCCATTTGTCTGTGGGTGATATGTTGAGTTGAACTTCAAATCTGTATTCATCTTCTTCCAGAATGTCCTCCAAAATTATCCAATGAATTTAGTATCTCTATCTAAAACTATACTCTTAGGTAATCCATGCAATCTCACAATCTCTTTGAAAAATAAATCAGCAACATTCACGACATCATTAGTCTTCTTACAAGGAATAAAATGTGTCATTTTAGAAAATCTATCTACTACTACCATTACTGAATCATGTCCTCTCTGTGTTCTTGAAAATCCTAAAATGAAATCCAAGCTTATATATTCCCAAGGTCTCTCTGGTATTGTCAAAGTTTTATACAATCCAGTATTATGACTGCTTCCTTTTACAACTTGATAAATTCTACAACTTTGAACATACTTCCTCACATCCTTATATATCTGTGGCCAAAAATAGTGTTCACTTACCAAGGCTACTATCTTATCCACTCTAAAATGACCTGATAAACCCCCACTATGCTTCTTCTTGATCAATTTATCCCTCATTGAAATCCTCGGTATACACAACTGATTTCCTCTAAATAACATACCTTCTTGAATAAATTAATCCAACCATTGGCTCTGGTCTATCACTACTAGTTCTCTACATTCTTTCCAAGCTTCACCAAAATCTACATCACCTTCATACATATGCTTCAGTTCATCAAATCCCAACACTACTACTCTCATCTCTATTAGCAAATTCATTCTTCTACTCAATGCATCTGCAACATTGTTTGACTTGCCACTCCTATGGTTCAGCACAAATGTATAAATCTACAAGAACTCAACCCATCTCATATGTCTATGATTCAAATTTCCTTGACTTTTCAAATACTATAATGCTTGATGATCTGTCTACAACACAAACTCCTTAGGAAACAAGTAATATCTCCACTTCTTCAAAGCTTGAATTATGGCATAAAATTATTGATCAAAAACTGAGTATCTTCTTCTGGTGTCATTCAAATTTTCACTTAAATAAGCTACAATTCTTCCTTCTTGACCCAACACTACTCCAATTGCATTTCCACTTACATCACAATCTACTTGAAATACTTTTTCAAAATCCGGTAATGCTAACACGGGTTGCTCTGTCACCTTTTTCTTTAATAAATCAAAACTATTTTATGCTTTGGATGTCCACATGAAATCCTTCTTGTCTCCTCTCATTGTCTTTTTCATAGGGTTACAAACACTACTAAAACTCCTAATAAACTTCCAGTAGAAACTAGCTAGTCCATGGAATGATCTTAATTCTCCAATATTTACCGGTGTAGGCCAATCTAAAATTTCTTTCACTTTCTTCGAATCCATCTTCAATCCTTCAACAGAAATAACAAATCCCAAATATACTATCTTTTTTTCATGAAACTACATTTCTTGGCATTAATCGGCAACCTTTCTTCTCTTAACCTTTGTAATACTTGTTGGATGTTCCACATATGTTCCTCCCTAGTCTTACTAAAAATCATAATATCATCCAAGTAAACAATGACAAAATTACCCAAGAATTTATTCAATACCTCGTTCTTCAATCTCATGAAAGTTCTCGATGCATTGGTCAATACAAAAGGCATCACTAACCACTCATAATTTCCTTCATTTGTCTTAAATGCAATCTTTCGTTCATCTCCTTCTATAATTCTAATCTGATGATATCCACTCTTGATATCACAAAATACTTTGCTCTACTCAAACAATCCATAATGTCATCTATACTTGACAGTGATCCTGTTAATTTCTCTTGAATCTATACACATTCTCCACTCTCCATCTTTCTTAGGTGCAAGTAAAAAAGGTATCGCACATGGACTCAAACTTTCTCTGATCAATCCTTTCTTCAACAACTCTTGAATATGTCGGTTCAACTTTGCATTCTTTGTTGGTATCATCCTATGTTATACTTTATTTGGAATACTCGTTCCCAGTATTAGATCTATCTGATGACTGATACGGACCTCTGGTAAGCCATCTGATACATTGTCCACAATGATGTCCTTATACTCAGTCAATAATTCTACAACTTCTTAATTTTCTCCAGTGGGATTCTCTATCTTTGGGCCATCGCTTTTCTTTGGAATCAATGTGAAACACATATTCTCATGCCTCAATCCTTCAATAAATTTCCTTCCATCTACCAAACATAGTCTAGTAGTGTCATAAAATTCAGTCTCCTCCTCTTCCTCCAAAGGTATCAACTTGATTCTTCTTCCATTTTATGTTATAGTATAATTATTCATTGTTCCATCACGAATTGTGTTCTTATCATATTGCAATAATTCTACAACTTCTTAATTTTCTCCAATTGGATTCTCTATGTCCGAGCCATTGCTTTTCTTTGGAATCAATGTGAAACACATATTCTCATGCCTCAATCCTTCAATAAATTTCCTTCCATCTACCAAACATAGTCTAGTAGTGCCACAAAATTCAGTCTCCTCCTCTTCCTCCAAAGGTATCAACTTGATTCTTCTTCCATTTGATGTTACAGTATAATTATTCCTTCTTCCATCATGAATTGTGTTCTTATCATATTGCCATGGTCTCCCTAACAGTAAATGGTATGCATCCATAGGCATAATATCACACAATATTTCATCCTTATATGATCTAATATGAAATTTCACCAAACATTGTCCATTCACCACTATCTTATGATCATCTTGAATCCATTATATCTTATAAGGGTTTGGATGTTTCAATCTCTTCAAATTTAACTTTGTTACCATATCCTTTGAGACTAGATTATCATTACTACCACTATCAATGATAACTTTACATAGGTCTTTCCTCTGGACTTACATTTGGTTTTGAATAGACTTTTCCTTTGTGGCGGTTCCTCAATTACTTCTTCATGCATCGAATCTCTTCTCATTACCAATGATTTACCTTTATCTAGTTTTCCATATGAATTAAGGGATTCAACATGTTCTTCCTCCACATATTTTTTTCTTCCGATATGCTCAGGTTTCTTTCTGGTACTTCCTTGATGACACTCAAATGATTTATGTCCTTCACCTCCACACTTGAAATAGGTTCCTCTAAATGGTCTTCTCTCAGATTTTCCTTCATCTTTCTGGTATCCATCACTACAGTAAGAATTATGACCTCCTGTGTGATTGTGGTAAAAAAAATTGTCCTCTCTTCCTCTATAGTATGGTTTAACATCCTTTTCTTCGCTCTGCTAGGGTTTTGCATCTTTTTTCTGCTCTACATAGGGCCTTCTTTCTCCAGACTAGTTTCCATTCTTCTAAAATCTTCCTCTTGCACTCATCTTCCTTTGTTCAACTTTTATTCAACCTTCAATGCAAACTGGTATGTTTCTTCAACAAATGTCATCTTTACCAGACTCAACTCTTCTTGAATCTTCATTCTTATTCCATTGATATATCTTGAAACATTTTCCTTGCTTTCTTCACTATGACCAGTTCTAATTATCATCTTCTATGATTCTTTAGTGTACTTCTTAACAGATCTTTTTTTTTCTCAGGTTCTACAATCTCTTCAATAATTCCAGTTCATAGTTGGTAGGTATGAATTGATTCTTCAACTTTGTCACCATTCTGTCCCATTTGATGATTCTTTCTTTGCCTCTCCTATTTCGGTCCAATTGCACTTCTTTCCACAATAATGTAGCATGACCTTTCAATTTGGTTTTCACAAATCTGACTCTTTTCATATCTTTAATTTCTTCATATTTGAAGTATTCCTCCATTGCATTGATCCAATCAATCAATTCCTCGAGATTCAAATTTCTCGCATAATTTTGAATTTCAACTTTGGGTTGCTTGCCAATTTTTGAAATTACCTTCAACATCTTTACCTGATCTGATTCTTCTTCATCATCATCTAGGTTTTCAACAATTTAATTTGCATGTTCTATTTCATCATCACTTTCATCAATTTGCCTAGGGTTTAGGCCTCGCCTTCAATCCTCTTCAATAGCATCTAACCTAACTTGCATTTCTTGCATCATCTCCAACATCTCATCCATTCTTCTAGCAGCCATTCTCCTTGGTGGCATATCTCCCCTCAAATCTGGTGCAACTGCCTCAATTCGATGATCTGGCTACAAGGGTTTCAACTGCCTCACAATCAAAAATCGATTGAAAATAATTGTAGTCTACCTCTGGTCAATGATTTTTTCACCTCAAGGAATTCCTTTAGGAATCAAATCTCACTCTGATACCACTTCGTGCAGTCATGGTAGGAGGGTTCCTGAAGGAACATTCCAGACCATGCAAGAATGAGTCAATACAGTAGAAATAACACAGAAAATAGATATGCGAACATGAATCTTTATAAATATGGAATGCCTACATGCAACATTGGCTGCAAGGGTGAATATCAAAGGCTCACGGGCCTTTCCTTAACGTCTTACAAGATATTACTGGCCAACAAGACTTATTACATGCCCTCAAAGGGTGGCTGGGAGAAGTGTATTTTTCTGAATCTAAATCTATCGAATGGTATTCCTAAATGATCATAATTCTTATAAATATGTTCCTCAAGCTCTAAAGTATATTTGCATCAGCCACAAGGGCGAATAACCCAATGAATGCTTTAATATGAACATCAGCCTCAAATGCTTTGGTTGAGAAATAGTGAATGGTAACTTTCAGTCAAAAAATGCAAATGACCTGGTCGATGTGTAGGTGTAATAGTCAGCTCCGCAAGCTAAGAAACCAAGGTGTGGTAAAATTCGGAATGAACTAGTGAAATTTTTATTGACTACAATGCAAGAAAATAATTGTTTTTGGTTGATACAGGATTACTTTACAACCAGGGGTGCTCTTGCATCAAATACCCCTCAAGAACTGCATCCATAATAAAGATACAATAGATACCCCCCCCATAGGAGAGAAAAATAGAGACTATATATCCCCCCATAATGAAGTATCTCTAAAGCCAGTGAAGAATTATTTAAGTCAAAAGAGAGTCTAATGCTTGCAAAACATGTCTCCCTTTGGGAAGAAACAATTCCAATGGATGATGTTGAAGAAACTCCAAATCCATAAAGAGAGATGAGGGAAGAAGACTCAAAATATGTGTCTCTGAAAATGGATCAAGTGTCTCCATGCTAGAATACATCTCACCAAAATTAGGTATTATCTTAAAAGAGAACAAGTCAAGACTATATGGAAACTCAGGAATAATCTCCAAAGACAATGATGATGAGACAACAGTTGGGTTGCAACTATCATCAAAGAGGAGAGATACCCCCTCAAATGTGTCCTCCAAATCTAAAATATGAGAATGACGAACCAAATCACATATACCTATCAAGTAACCATCCCACAAAGCCAAATTTGAAAGACCAAAATTATCCTACTAAACTGAAGTATTGGAAGGCATAGCAACACTGAAATTTGAAGAAGTGGGAGGAACCTTAATACAAAGGTTCAAGGGACCAATATGACCCTTTGAAGAACTATCCACACTCAATTCAAGAGTAGGAACCCTTGAGTGAACTTCATCAGGAGTAGAAGAAAAATGTGAAAAGATATAAAGACTAGAATAATGATTAGCCTTACCAACTAGAACAAGTTGTCTACTATGTAAATCTCGAATGGAAACTGAATCTAGATTAAACTCAACACTCTTCCCTATACCACTATTTGTAATCTGATATATAGAAAGAAGATTGTAGTAAGCTTAGGAATATACTTACATCATTAAAGCTCCTAGTACCTATGCCAACATCTCTTTTGGCACAAGCATCCATATAAGAACTATTAGCCATCAATATCTTAGTTGTAATGGAAGGCTCAAATGACAAGAACTAATCTAGTGAAAATGCCATGTGATTAAAATCTTTGGAGTCAAGAATCCATCCAACAAACTCAACAACTTTAGTTACAACAAGTGTTTTATCTTTCATCGTATCACTTCCATTAGCAAAACCTGATGATCCTGAATATATAGATGATGAGGGTTGTGAAGAAGAATAATGTAAAAAAGAATATTTTGAAGTCAAGGAAGTGTTATGCTCCTTAATAAATTTCCTTATTCTTCTAACTTTTTCTTATAACAACTATGCTCACCATGCTCTGGTTTATTACAATATGCACATTTGGGTTTCTCCTTCTTAGGTTTATCCTCTTTGGAAGAGGTTGGAATCTCATTATATTTTTTCTTAGTCTTAGCTTTCTTATTACCTTTACCTTTAGGTGATTGTGCTAATAATGCATATTTCCTAGAAAGTACATCAAACTGATTAATTTTTTCTTTCTCTCTAGTCAATTGATCATAAAATGTTTCAAAAGAAGGCATATTAAATTATTCACCTAGTCCATCCATGTTGGAATAAAATAAAGAAGAAAATAAAGAAAATGGCCCCTTCAACTTTGAAAAAATCAATAATATGCATTCCTTATTATATTTATCTTTCCCACATTTTTATAATTGAGATCTTAAGGATTTGAACTTAGCCAAATAGTCTTCAATGCTAGGAAATGAATTAGTGGAAAGAGATTCCAATTTTTCCTCTAATTGCAAAGCAAAAGCATCACTAACTGAACCAAATGATTTATTTTACGTATCCCATACCAATCATGGTGTAGTAAACTGCTCAATATGGAAGAATAGGCTTTCAAAAACATGCAATACAATCAATCCCATAGTCTCATCACATTTATTAATGTGATAAAATCTATCATAATCCCTTGTAAATTATGGTTGATGATCACCCAAAGTAGACCACAAACCATTCGACCAAAATAACCAAAATTATTACTTTCCATATGTGATGATTATGAGGAGTGAGTACCTTAAATGAACCTAGTTCAGCCATGAGAGCAACAAGCAGCAAGAGAGAAAAATAAATAATATAATAAAAAAATCCAATATGAAACCTTCCAAATATAAATCAATACTGAAAATGAGCCTCCCCAAAAAGATAGAACCTCTCTAGGTATCAAAATGTCCAAGTAATCAATCACAATGCAAAATTTTCTAGTATTGAATAAAATATACCAGTGGCTAAATCTAGAAAAAGTGTATGAATAGAATTGTAGAGCTCTTGAATACCTTTCAAGTTTCATTGGAATCATAAAAATAAGATATTCTGATAAGAATTTATGATCTTAAAGTTTCAAATGGGAGATCTAACTTTAAACAACAATAAATTGCACTTGTAGAAAAATTTGGGAAAATAGTCTACACCACTGTGAATTGCTCGTAACCAATTTTCTAGCGATATCTCATTTTCAAAAGAAAACTCCTAGATCAAAAGATATGGCCCCAAAAAAAATTCCCCCAATTCCTTAGGGGAAAAAAATAATCCCCCTAGAGGCTATCAAGTGGTCACCAATATGACCACGATTTGTCAACAATAAAAAAAAGTCGCCCAACGAGCGGTAGGGAGGTTGAGCATTAGTGGTGGGGATTGGTGGAAGCTCTATGTGCCACCAAGGCTTGTAGCACTTAATAATTTATCATAGGACGTTGGTGGATTAATACAGAGGATTGACAACTAAAAATTTCAAACAATTGTTTTTAATTAAAAATCCAAAAATACTCTGCTGACTATACCTCAGATGTGACAGTTGATGAATTCTTGTGTAGACCTGTACCACCAATTACACCAATGAAGGAATATACCAATTGTACAAATAATATTATCTACATATTTATTGACTGTACAACTCCTATGACCTGTAACCTATGTATAGACCATACAATACGGATCCATACGAACGAAAAATGGTGACGAAAGGCTGAAAATTCCTCTAAGGTCTATGGGGAAAAGTCTCCAATTTTGACAATTTGACAATCAATCTTAGGGTTTTTGGTCCTTCTAGATGTGATAGAAAGGTCTATTTTGGCCCAAAATTCTCTAGAATATTAGCTACCTCCCAACTTCAAACCCCTATAAATCCAGCCTCACAAATCCAATTTGGATGAAACAAAAGGCAAAACTAACTTTCTTCAACTCCTTGAACTCAATGGTAATCTCATATTTATACCAAAAATACTTAAAATCTACCTAAAATAGAAAACCACAAAGAGGAAACCCTAAAATATGGTGTTTATTTCAAGTTTTTTTAATTCTCTAGGTCATCATATGATACAAGAGAAGAGCATACTCAACTTTACTAAATTCACCAAGATATTCAAACTAACAATAGATCATGCACAAAATTACCCTCAAATATAATTATTTTATATATCTAAAGCCCTAATACCATGTAGGAGTTAAAAATTAGCTCACACCCTAGAATAACCTATAAAATAAAAGATAACCTTCCACAAGAGAGTATGGCAAGATAATAGCTTGCTTGATATAATATAAAATAAATGTACAAGAGCCTTACTTATATAGACAAGGTGAAAGATAATATTATGACATGTGTCTTAATCCTATACAATGATACAACTAAACTAATATTAAATGAACTAGGACTCAATAATTAAATGACAAAAAGATAATCTATAAGATCTAAGTGACAACTAAGACTTCTAGAAAGATTCATATGGCCTTAGTAAAATTAAAATGTGAATAGGACCTACTAGTGGACTATATAGGTAAAATGCATGTTCATACCAATAATGTAATCATCTACTATTAGAAGTTGAGATTATTGGCTCAACTGAATTTCATTATCTCCTACATTCCCCAGTCTTCCATGACAATGTTGTAAGAGTCACAAATGGACTCAAGCTTCCAAGATCGCCTACAAAACCAAATATTACCTTCCACAATAGAAAAATAAGAGAAAGAATCCCTTGATTATGATGCAAAATTTGAATTATGATCAAATGGAACAAAATTTCTACCTAATGTACATATGAGGATTTTCTTATAAAGGAAAGGTTGAGAGATAGGACAAGAAAATATTGTGACAAGTCTCTTAATCATATTTCATGAGACAACTAAAGGATAATATCACATGTATACTAGAGACTTCTACAAGCATTCCTATAGTCTTAAGTAAATGTGTGAACATGTGTGAATAGGACCTCTATGGTGAACCGTTTAGGTAATATACCTTCTTTACACTAGAACACCTCCTTAAGTGCAACTTATGGAGTCCTTTTTTATACTAGAACACCTCGGATACTAGACCATGTTATATACCAATGTACAAATGTACTCTCATAAACGGAGAAAAGTAGAAAACCCAATGGGACAATACATCTCTAAAAGAGAGAAAATAAGAAAGGGAAAGTAGGAAGGACTCAATTTGACCCCCAGGGACTACTTTTTTCACCAATATACAATCAATTATCCCCCCATAAGAGGTAAAAAGAGAGACTATATATCACCCTCACAATGTTTAATATTCTACAATAATGTTGGATGCTCAACAAAAGATTATGATGAAGATCCAAGAACATTGAACAATATTGCTCCCCTTGAGAAGAAACAAAACCAATTATAGATGTAGGAAATCTCCTCATTCCAAATAGGAATTAATGGGAAGAAATATCAAGATGTATGATGATGGTGTCTCTAAAATATGCTCATGTTTCACCATGTCCATAAAATATTATATCACAATTAGGTGCATGCCCAATCAATAAACAAGGTGACAAACCAAGGTCAAGTGGTAACTAATGATGAAAAAGATTTAAAGATAAAGATGATGGGAAAATAATTATGATGGGGCTATTATCAAAGATAAGATATAACCCCTAAAATTTATCCTCCAAATATAAAATTTGAGACTCCGCAAACAAGGATTTAATGTTTCATAAATAGGAATCCCAATACTAGAAGGCTATGATGCACCTATTGCAAATCATCACTAGAACCTCTTGAAGAATCAGAGTGGATATATATTTGGGTATCCAGATATCTCTCAAATTTTGGTCTAAACTGTGTGTGGGAACTCAATCTTTGAGATCTTCCAAAAAATGTCAATGCCAATAGTTGTACCAATAAATTATATTATATGATCATTATTATTTTCCTAAACGTATTTCTTCCAATGTGTATCTGGTTCAGGGATGAGTACACAAAGATAACGTAAAAGACTGAGCCACCTACAATGTGTTAGAATGCCTTTTTTCAAGACTTGTAGTTTTTCTTTGTCAAAATGATTACAGAAGGATTGTTGTATAACCCATGATATTACAATGATGTACTCCTCAAATGATAAAATAAAATATATAAATCTCAATACATATTAAGCACTTAAAATAAATTTATTTTATCTAAGCAAAACTTTTCTAAGTATCTCGATGTCTAAGTAATCAAATAGAATCCAAATATGCAAAAAACTAAATAAAATATACCTAGAGATAAATATAAAAAAACATTATATATGTTCGTGAAGAACTTCTCAAAACCTTTCTAATGTCATAATAATCACAAAAATTAGAGATGGAGGCAAAAATTTATGAGCTCGAAAACCAAAAATGAATATCTATTGGTGGCCTCCATTTCGTGGTTACCCCACAGCTCATTATGGATGTGACAGATGTAAAATGCAAAGCTATTAAGGTGGAAATGTTAGTAATATAATTACCAAAGGTTCATTGATAATTTCTTTGAAGAGGGGGGAAAACCTGGAAGATTTCAAAATAGTTTCAATATAGAGAATTTGTTCGCACCTTTTAGCCTGGTAAGTCTTCATGTCATGCGATATTTCACTTTAAACTTTAGAAGGGAGATTCAAAACTATTCATGGGTACTATTTCCCCTTAGTGAACCATATTTTCTACTAAGAGAAGATAAATATCCCTTTCTTTCTGCTTTCTTCCCTCCAACTTTGCATTGATAAGGGGTCTTCTCCTCCCCTTCACCAGGATTTAATCTTAATTCTTTGCAATTATGTGCTTTCTACCACCCCACAGTCATGCCATGCCTCCTCTATCAAACCTTTGCATACTAATTTTATTGAAAGTAAACCCAATATGTCTCTGAAAAACCCCTCTTTGAAGACTAAGACAAAACCTAAAAAGGGTTTTTTGAAAAATGTTGATGTCTTGACTCCTTCCTTTAATTATGAGTTGTTGAAAATTACACCTCAAAAAATAAAAACCCCTTTAAACCCACATGCATCTAAAAATAATATTTTGGGCTCCTCTATAATTCTAGGGTCAAAGCATGAAACAATTCAGATAATTGATGAGGGTGAAATTGGTCAGAAGAATGATAAAAGTGGAGGGTGGGAGAGAGAAGTTCTACCTATTTGGCTAGTGCAGGACTCCAAAACAAAGGAAAAGACCAAAAAGGTAAAAATTTGGCCTTTGAGGAGGAGGTGAAGGAATCCTCAGATGAGGAGTTCTTTCCTTACAGTGAGGAGAAAATCCCAGATAATAATATATATGCAAGATGAGGAAGAACATGAGGTCAATGTGGTTAAAGAGGAAGATAATGGCAAGGAGGATGTGAACTGTAAAGAGGTTAATTAAGTTGAAATGAATGAGATGGAGATAGGGTAGGAAGAAGATAATGTTGAAAATGACGATGAGAGGGAGGAAAATAAGAAAGAGGAAGAGACTAATACTGATGGTATAATGTAGCCTGCTATTTTTGGTACTATTTCAAGCAAGTCAAAGATCAAGAAAATTAAGAGAAATATGGGCAAGAACCAAGAGGGATATGTTTGGATGAAGAATGGCATGGAAAACACATAGAACGGTTGGAAGGAATCCCTCGAGATGTTGAAGGTGAACTGGGACCTTATTAATGGTCCTAAGGAGTAATGGAGCTCGTAATCTTTCTATTTTATTTTTTGTTGTTCTTTATGTTTATAACTAACCTATGTGCCTGGATAGTTTTTGCATGTGTGCACTTTAATGTTTTTCTACTCTTAGTGTGGCATGCGTGTCTCCTCATTTTGTAGGTGTTTGGTTGGTTGTGGCCATTGGACCAGTTTTTTTTCCGCTTCTACTTTTTTTTGCATTGTTGAGATGAAGGCCCTTTCCCTGATTTAATATCAAAAAAAAAATTAGAAACCTACAATAAAATATGGTAAAATGGCCCTTACCACTACAAATTTATCATATGGTATAGTTTCATATACATGACCATGTGAAGATGTTGTAACAAGCATGGGTGACTTATACACTTGAAAATGCTCCTTTCTCTCCCTTGTAAACCACTTGAGGTGTATTTTGGCATGGGATTTTGAGCCCCAATCTATATCTTCAATCTTTATATAATACAAAATACTTCATCAATTTTTATATTTTTATCATTTTATCAAATAAGCACCAATTTGGCAGTGTTTAAGTACATTTGTTAATCTTAACTTGTGATGATTATTAAATTCAATTTCTTAGTTTTTTTTTTTTTTAAATGTTATCTTAAATATGACAGTTGCTTTGATTATTCATATTCATGGGATGTATTGACACCTTTTGTTGAGTTAATAGCTTGTTGCACAGGTGCCTATTGTTGCACCAAAAGATTGACATGTTAATGCCCGATACAACAGCCAAATTTATACCAGATCCAAGATCCACAAGAGGTAGTTAAGATATGTCATGAACCCAAGCACCACATTGCACAGCACAAGGAGACCAAGGGTGAAACTCTTGCAACAATCCCTCTCAGCACAAGCGAGGGGTTTGAACCTATGACCTCAGCTCTGATACCAATTGTTGCATAGGTGGTTTTCGTTGCACCAAAAGATCAACCTATTAATTCTTGATCCACAGGAGGTGGTTAAGCCATGTCATGAACCAAGTGTTGCACTGCATAGCACAAGGAGACCAAGGGAAAAAATCTTGCAACATAGCTGAATTTTTCCAATAGTGGTGGGGGTCACATAGCTACTTCCATTATCTTACCCTTGTAAATTTGTAATCTTGTCTCGTAGAAAGAGAAAGGACATGTAATTTGTTGTTGTGAAACATTGTTTTGTATGTTGTGGGGGTTGTGTGTATATGTGAGAGTTTATTTTATTAATTTTTTGAGTTATATTTTAATATGATTATTTCATTTATGATTTATAGAATTCTTATGTGGTTTTAAATTATGTTTACTGTTTAAAAAGTCCCCTGGGTGATAGACTTATAGGTTAGGGGTTATTCTATCTTATAAAACACCTTAAATAAAGTTTAGAACCCACTCTACTTAACCACTTTCAAAAAGAAAGAAATAGAGTTGATTGGGTAATTAGGTGGTTAAGGAAAGGTATTTTATTTTTATCCTCCTATCTATTATTTTGGAATGAATTATGGAGTTCTTTAGTTTTCATTGGGAGGAGGAAAAATCTAGTTGGAGGGAGGAAGATGGAAAAGAGGATTTGAAGATTCTTCTACAAACTCTTAAGGTAGGTTCTAAACCTTTTTGCTAGACCTTTGATTTGATATATGTTTGAAGTATTTTCTATGTTATTAAATCTATGTGAAACTAGATGATGATTTTGTTGGAAGTTTGCAGATGTTGGAAGCTTGAGTTGTTTGTGAGTTGCTTGGGTGTTTTCATTAATGTCAACCCCTTGTGTGAATGAAGTGTTGGAATGTTTTTGGTATTGATGATCTCAACCCGTAGCATTGGAGTTGTTGGAATTTTGGAGTTATTGGTATTAATGTCAACACAATTTTGTTGGTATTGTCATTGTTGTCTTACTTCAGTATAGTCGCAGAGATTGTTAGTCTTACTTGTGTTTGAGGAGATTGTTGTAGTTTGGAAGTGTTGCATGTTACATATGATGTAGATGTATTTTAGAGATGTTATTAATGTTGTTGATGAAGATGTTTCACTTGGTTTCCAAGTGCTTTTGAGAGAATTTGAATAAAAGAGAGTTCAATGTGACAGAGTGGTGTTCAATGTTTTGCTTTGCACCTCTTCATGGTTGAAGATATGCACATGCAATTTGGATGTGATAATCAAAGGTGTTATTTCCAGAGTCTTGGGTTTTGGATTGTACTACAATGGAAGATGTGTTTGACAGTATGCTTTCCTTGTGAAACAGGGTGTCTGGGAGAAATAAAATTTCTCTACATTTCCATGTAGTGAATTTTTTGGTGTTGTGGATCTAGGAATGTGCTTATATTATTTGTATCTACCTTCCCTTAAATTTTTAGGTTCTAAGTTGTTCTGAAATGTTGTCTGGTGTATTGGATGTTTGTGCCAGTATGCCTGGTTACACAAAATGAAGTTGTTCTTGAGTTTCAAGTGGTTGCAAGAGTTGTGCAAGATATTCTGATGGTGCTGGAATATTCTGAGATGTTGTAGGATGTTTTGGAGTATTTTTGTGTGGTCCGCGAGATGTTTCTAGACCATGAGAGGTGTGTTTGGTTTTTCTTGTTAGTGTTAGTGTAGGTTTGGTCGACCTAGAATGCTAGCGCTAATTGTGGAGGTTAATTATTGTTTGAGAAAATTTTGAGAAGCGTGTTTGTGTAGATTTAGGTCCTAATTAAGTAGTGGCTTGGTTTGGCTTCACTTATTTATATTGTGGAAGTGTTTGGTGCTAACCTATTTTATGTTGCATGGTTGAGGTGTATACATTTCCTTTTGGCCGACCTAATTGAGGTTGTTTTAGGTCACAGAGGGTATATATGCAAGAATAATTGTTGTCTAGATTAAGTGCAAAGTGTGTGATGGAAAATATACAAATGTGATCAAGTGTGTTGATCTGAGTGTGAGCCTTAATGCCTATGAATTTCTAATGCATTGAGAAAAAGGTGTCTACATTTATATTTGTTTTATGAGTTACTTGTGTTTCAATGGAACTATACCTTCGGCATATGAGAGATGTATTGTGAGTAGTTCAAAATGGCAATGAGCCACTCCTTTTGTTCTTCTATCTTCTAGATAGTGAGTCCTTTGGCAGTGAGCCACTAGCAATGAGCCTTTCTTTATCTTTTTGGGTAGTGAGTCGTATTGTATTTGGTGTTGCAATTCATATATTAGTGAGCTAATCATCACCATGGTTTTTCCCTTCTTGGGTTTTCCACGTAAATCTAGTGTTATTATGTGTTTGATGTGTTTGCATTACTACTTTACATGTTTACATTCTATTAGTGCATGTTAAGGGTTTAATGGTGGATAAGGGCTTAAGGACTAATTCAGATCTAAATGTTAATGAGGGTTTTTTATGTTTTAAATGTATACAATTGATTCACCCCCTATCAGTTGTCATGTGCATCTAAAAATTGGTATCAGAGTTTGGGTTCCCAAGAATAAGATTAACCGCTTGAGGTAGATATAGATGGCACACAGGAAAAGTATCAAAGCTCCCTTGTTCTATGGAACAAATTTTACCTATTGAAAAGCTAAGATGGAGTCCTTTCTAGTCTCCCTTGGAATTGTAGTTTGGAAGTATATTGAAAAAGGTTATGCTATTCCTGGAAATGAACCATCAACTAATGATGAGATCAAGGTATATGAGAATAATGGCAAAGCAAGGAATGTAATCTTGAGTGGTTTTACTAATTCATAACTTGTGAAGGTTATGAGCTATAAATCTGCTAAAGATATCTAGAAGAAGTTGGAAATTATCTATGAAGGAGATGACAAGGTCAAACAAGTGAAGATGTAGAACTACAAATCCAAATTTGAAATCCTAAGGATGTTTGAAGATGAAGATATTATTGCCTACATGCTTATATTTGATGAAGTTTTCAATGTCATCAATGGTCTTGGTGGAAAGCTAGATGAAAGTGAAGTTATGAAAAAGGTATTAAGAGCTCTACCTAAAGCTTATAGTCATTAAGTTTCTGCTATTAAGGAAGCTCGGAATTTGAATAATTATTCTAGAGATCAGATGTTTGGTTCTTTAACTTCTTTTGAAATGAGAGAGTTTGGTCAAGATTCTACAAACAATGAAACTACTTTTAAAGTCTACAAGGTGGAAAAGGATGATGGATCATATCTAGATGATCTTGATGAGGTGGAAGCAAACTTTGTGAGGAAAATGAAAAAGGGTACTAGAAAATATAGAGGTGAGCTACCTTTCAAATGTTTCAATTGTGGAAAGATAGGTCATTGAGCATCTAAATGTCCAATCGAAGTTACTAATGACAAACAAAAGGATCATAAGGGTAAATTTATCAAAAAGAGCTATTATGTTGAAAAAGACATTGGTGTTTTTGGTGATGAAGAATCGGATTATCTGGATGAAGGAAGTGATGAATGCTTGTTCATTGCTTTAAATGTTGGAACTAATTCTACTAATCTTGAAAGATATGTGAAGGAAAGTGCTTTGGAAATAGGTCATAACATTGAAGGAACTATGTTGACTACTTTTCATGCTATAGAGGAGAAGAAATACTCGATCATTGATAGTGGATGCTCCAATCATATGATAAGTGATAAGAGTAAGTTTTTTAAGCTTTAAAAGTATGATGGTGGTCTTGTTAAGTTTAGTGATGATACATCTACTAAGATTTGTGGAAAAGGTTCAATTAGTTTTGATGGCAAGCATAATACAGATCATGTTCCTTATATCAAAGGTCTCCAACATAATTTTTTAAGTGTAGGACAAATGTGTAGCAAAGGATATAATCTTGTATTTCAAAATGGTGGTTGTGAAATCAGAAAAGGAAGCTCTGGTATTCTGGTTGCTGCTAGGACAAGGATAGGAGTTAATGTCTATCAACTCAAAGGTAATGGTGCAAAGTGTTTTGTCTCAAACTAATAAAAGTTGGCTATGGAATAGAATAATGGGTCACATTAATTTTTATATCCTAGAAAGGATAAGTTCTACTGATGCTATGAGATTTTTCAAAGATTAGAAAGCCTATCAATGCAATCTGCAAAGAATATCAAGTTGGAAAGCAAACATAGACAAGATTCAAGACAAAGGAATATTATACCACATATCCCTTGGAGTTAGTGCATACAAATCTATGTGTAACTACTAGAATTAGAAGCTCATGTGGTGATAGGTATTTCATGTTATTAATTGATGATTATTCGACAATGGCTTGGGTTACATTTCTTAAAGAAAAATCAGAAGCTTTGGACTATTTTAAAGCATTTTAGGCTATGGTTGAGAATGAAATGAATCTAAAAATTAAATGTTTGAAATTTGATAGAGGTGGTGAGTTTACTTCAAATAAGCTTAATAGTTTTTGTGAAGATCATGGAATAAGAAGGCATTTATCAGCCCCTAGAACTCCTCAGTAGAATGGAGTTGTGGAAAGGAAAAACATAACAGCTCAAGAAGAAGCTAAGACAATGATGACATAATCTAACCATCCAGATTTCTATTGGAGAGAATCAATTCATATTGCAATCTACATTCTTAACAGAGGTCAAGCAAGAGTGAACAGTTCAAAGACTCTATGAATTATGGTATGGTAAACTTCCCACTGTGAAATATTTCAGAGTTTTTGGAAGCAAACGTTATATCAAAAGAGATGAAGAAAACTTAGAAAAGTTTGATGCAAGACCTGATGAAAGGATCTTCCTTGATACTCTACAAGAAGAAAGGCCTACCGATGTTACAACAGAAGATTGAAGAAGATTATTGAGATTTCAATTGTTAAAGTGGATGAAGAAACACATTAAAGTTTAGTATTGATAGAAGGATATGAATCTGATGAATCCCCCTGCAGCGAAGAAGAAAAGGTTGAAGACAAAGGAAAAGAGTTGTGATGCAAACAAAAACCACCCCAATCCACAACTCACAAAACAAAAGAGATTAAACATAGAAAAACTATTGCATTCAAAACTAGAATTAAATTCAATTATGAGCACTATTATAAGTTTATGCTGGCAAACAATTTAGCAAAAATCAGATTTACAACATTTGGCTCTCATAACCATTCCCTCAAAGTAGTTGTTTGGAAAGTCTCCCAAATTTTTCTTCAACTCTGATCACTCTTCCTCTTTATCCTTATTTTTCTTTCACTTTTCCTATTATGTAATTGTAGATTATTTCCCTCTACACATTCATACTATTGTTGTTTTTGCACAACCCCAAGAATCGGCCACCTTCCTCTCCATGCTTCCCACTAAATCCTCCTTGCAGCTCCTCCCAAAACCTCTTACCTCCCCCCAACTCCTTGTTATATTTTTCCAGCTCCTTTAATTCCTACACATCCCTCCACTTTGTTGTTTTAATGTGCACAATAAAAGTTCAAAAGGGGCGGCCCAACCCCCCCCCCCACTTCCACACCCACTACTCCAGATTTTGGCATGGAAAATATGCCATAGATAGACCCCTTTATTTTTTCATTATGCAACTTTTAGTTAGGCATTAGAAATATGCCCCTAAGATTTTTAAATTGCAGATTTAAACTAAAAAGAATGGCACGTTGGGAATGCTCATATAGCCTCTAAATAGGCATTTTGAATGAGTAATAAATTTTGGGAAAAAATTAAATTCTAAATATCAGCACATGAGCACTAATTATCTCAATTAGATGTTTACAAATAACACCTTGGATGTGCAATAAGAATTAGGAGAAATTTAACTAAGTAATTGCAAACCAGCATCAAGAGTGGACTCGGGTGCTTACAGGTGAAAAATCAAAGTTCTTTGTTTCACACAAAAATTGGTGTGAAAGATTGGAATAGTACCCCATGGACCCTTGTAAAATTATTTTACACCAATCCTCCAAAATAATGAGATATTAAACTTTTCGTAAATTGCTGACAATTTTTTTAACAAACTTTCAGCATTAAAATATCCCAAATTGAAAAAGGTATTAATTATTTTTCCACATTTCACGTACTACCTCCATGGATTCCCCTACCAAAATATTCTACTCCAATCCTTACGATTTTTCCAAAAATAATTTTTGAAAACTGCTCACGGAGCCTTAAAATGACAATTTGATAAAAATTGACTTTATTCAAATTTGAACACACCAAGAGCTTTCCAAAGCTGAGAGATATCAAATGAACCCCAAAACACACCAAAACTAATATTCAAACTTGAATCTTGTTTTTGGTTGATGCTAATTGTCAATATGCTCGAATGCTCCTGCATCAAACATGCCAAGTAAGAAAAAAATTTAAGGAACTCACAAAATGGAGTGGAGTAGTAGAACTACTCTTTTAGGTTGTGGAAAACCTACAGTGAACTCCATCACTGATTTAGACAAAATAAATTTATTCCTTTGCCTCTTCCAACTCTTAGCTTGGATACTTGTTGTCCTCCACCAAGTGTGCACTTCATTCTTCCTTGCTCTTGTAGACTCATGTCCACCATGAACAATCCTCCTTTGCCACATCTCTTCTTCCCTCCTTTCCTTCTTTGTGGGATCCAACCCACCACAAATCGACCACCTCTACCAAGTTCCTCCTACACCATCATCTACAACCTCTATACACAAATATGCAGCATTCACATACTCATCTGCAACTACAATTTTATCTTCTACTACTGCAATCTCTTCTTTAAATGGTAAATAATCATCACCTCTAAACTCAAAATTTAAATTGACCTTATCCTTCTTTTCTGCTCCAAAATTTCCTACTTCATCTTCAAAACCCTCCATATATGCATCTATGCAACGCTATTCAAATTTCTCTCAGGTATTCATGTCCTCCAAAGGACCATTGACAACTACATCCCCTTCTTTTTTGTCTACATTGAAGATAACTTAATCCAACATTTATCTCTTGGATATCTTACCCAACATCCTCATCTCTTCTTTCAACAAGATCTCATCCTCTTTCCCCGCCAACCCACTTGTCAAACCTAGGACCACCCATGTTCACAATTTCTAATTGCAAACCATCTTCATCCACTTCACACAATGCTCTCCATTCAGTTGTTATCTCTACAACTTGCACCTCATCATCTTC